>CAHIKZ030000003.1:700000-777500 GCA_903632075.3 Acanthosepion pharaonis
AATAGTAAGATTATTCTTTTAGCATGTGAGTTGGTCTTCATTGATTTAGAATCAGCGAATTCATGATAATTATAATTTGTATAATTACTTTATTATAATTAATTTTGAAATTATAATTAATATTTATTTCTTTGATTATGGACATTGCCATTTTACTTGGTGATGATTATAGGACGTCCACTTTTTACCACTGGTGATCATTCGAACCGGGACGTTTGCATGTTTTTTGTCAACTGCAGATTGCAAAAGTTCAGTATTGGCAGAACGTGGTTGTCCAGGAAAAGAAGAATCTTCGAGAAAGAATTACCCTTCCAGTTTGGTCAAATAATCGGTGACATGTTCATTCACTTAAATATTAATTTCCATATACAAAACGCATAATTCTTAACACTTCCGTTGCTGAGGAGACTTTTTTTCATTTCATACAGCGTACATTGGCTGATATGGATGGCAACTAACCTCATTTTAAAAGAGCAAAATCGATAGAAAATTTACGCAAAGTGATATTGAAATAATCAGAAAACAAAGAAAACTACATTAGAAAGTGTTATACTGGAACACACCTATACTATTGTTAATAGACTCTCCCACCTATAATAAGTAGGAGTAGTAGCAGTACCCAGGAGCTCAGTGAGTTGGTGAGTCAGTCGATGTCGGACGACCGTATGTCGGCCATTAAAGTATCAGCCACCACAACTAGATTGCTGCGTCATTAACTATTATATCAAGTTCCTAACGTTTTGTACGTCGAACCTTTTTAGGACCGACTTAGTGAAATACAAGCCTCCACTGTGAAACTACTCTATAACAGAAAGTAAAAATTAAACGTTATTTTACCGTAAATATTGAAAAAAAAGTTTCCAGAAAGGTACTATTTCAAAAATTGGCTTTCTAACAGAATATTTAATAATTACAGAAATATATCTTCTTACTGTATTTGAAATTCATATCGTTATTACTATTTATTTTCTCATGAATGTATTTTTCTTCACCCTTTAATGAGAACAATTTTTTTTTATTTCTTCTATAAAAGATTTTATTTTTTGAGTTTGAATTTCTCAAAATAATTTTGAACTGAGTCGATCTAAATTGAAATTTATTTTCCTTAATTGTCTCTTGTTAAATGTATCTTTAAACCTATTTCTATATTTTCCACAAGAGATATGCACCATAACTCACATGAGTGAAAATGAGCGAATGAGTGGATATTATATATAAATTTGCGTAATAGAATTTACGTAGGCGCAAACGGTGTACCCGACTGTGAAAATGAATTAGACACATCTTACAAGAAACGAAAGAACTGATGCAAAGGTAATACGTATTATAATGTGATTATATCTCGAATAAACTTGGAAATTTCGATTAACTCAAACGGCTTTATTTTAAAGTAAAAACTTTTTTTTTTTAAATTTTTCTACCAATTTTTGAAGCAATCAATCATTGCGAATAAAGTATTTCTTTTTAATATCGATTAAAAATCTTTTGATTACATAAAGTTCTTATAAATGTTATTCGGCAGTGAAACAGAAAATGAAGATTATTTCTAAATAGCATGAAAAAGAACCTGTTGAATTTGCAATTATACTGTATTTCACCGCATTTATCCGGCTTCATTTATATTTGAAAATGTTTAGAATACTATAGATAGTGCCTTTGACAAATTTCAATGTTTAAGATCGGGAACTGCAAAGAAACTGTTGCCAATAACTTGAGAGTGAGGTGACATTTTGTATATATGAGAAAATAT
Organism: Acanthosepion pharaonis; assembly: GCA_903632075.3. Classification (NCBI taxonomy): domain Eukaryota; kingdom Metazoa; phylum Mollusca; class Cephalopoda; order Sepiida; family Sepiidae; genus Acanthosepion; species Acanthosepion pharaonis. The sequence goes on from CAHIKZ030000003.1 coordinate 701,751, forward strand.
TGTCCGGAAAACTTAACACACTCAGGACAGCGAAAGAAATAGAAGCAGAAAAAAATTCACGGTTTCATTTGGTAAGTTTGAACAAATGGCTGGCGAATGAATTTATTAAAACAAAGGTTTGTAAAGGAGGAAGAAAAGACGAGAAGCTGTGGAGGACCATTATTGTAAAATGACATATAGAAACAGATTATATCTTTATGAAGTCAGGCGAGGTACAATGGCATTCTACGGCATCTGGAAAAACTCTAACCTCCAACATTTTTCAAATTCCCATATTTAACCGCATGAGTCATTTTTACGTAATTGTTTTGGGAAGCAGTGAGTAAAAAATGTAGACAGTATCACTGCCTGAAGCAGATTCCATTGTTCGAAGAACTTAAGAATTTCAGTCATAGTATGTTTTTGTGGGCTGATATATCCCCACGAGTGGTTCAAGTTATTGGTGTATAGGAAATATATAAAATTATAAGGTCACTAGAAATACAGTTACTTACTCGAAATATGGATTTTCGTTGTTTCCATACATAAAATAAATCATTTTTACAACTCCAGAAGTTAGAAAATAATTTGAATTCCCAAAATATCAGGAAGCAGAAAATTATAAGTACGGCAAATAAATTCAACAATATTTTAATACAAGTGATGTAATAAATGATAGGCCCAAGAGACACTCAAGGTTGAGTATCACTGGTGTATGAATGTTAGAAAAGACAAAAAGTGCAGTTTATGAAGTTATGTTGGAAAAATAACGGTTAACTCTTGGTGTTGAATGTTAACAACAGTGATGATGTCATCTCGACTTGGCCGGCGATCGCCAATTGTTTCGGTTTGGCAATGAGAGAATGTTAAATTAACTATTTTTATTAATCATGTAGAGATGTACTTTATCTGTCCAGTGGGGGTCGCCCCTCCCTTCAGTGGGAAGCCGTTTTTGACACGAAAAAAACACGTCTACATCTCTTGACAGGTAAAAAATAACTCGCTGAAACATTTTCTTTTATTTCCTTCCCACACTAACCCAGCCAATCAAAATCTACTTCTGTATTTCACATCTGACCCGAGCTGTCTACCCCCGGAAGTCAGAATCAAGATGCACTTCTCTAAAAAATAATAGTGATAAACTATTATTTAATGTCGGCTTGAAAGGTCAAGATTATAATGATCGTGAAAACATCCTGCTGTGAGTTTGTGCGACAAGGAAATTATTCATTACTAATGGAATACGAAAGGAACGAAGATGATTCTTTATTATGTACGTGCCTTGGATGGTCCAAGCTGAAAACATCAGGCCTGGTGTAACCAAAGAATATAGCCCGTCATGAAAATAGCGATAGAGTAGTGAGTTGCTTGCGAAGTTTCTTCTGGGGGAAAACCAATTCGACAGTGGAAAATAATTTTTTATATTAATTATTTTGTTCGGAGAGTTTTCCTCAACTTATACCACCATATTCACAATAGACAGTGATATGTCCCGGAAAGGGATATATTTGCTCGAAGTAGCTAAGTAGGTTTGGCTCCTGTAACCAAGTAGTACACGGTAGCAGTAATCGACTGGTACTCGTAGTCGCAGATAATAGGTGTAGCCAATGGCGTAGTCCAATGGGCGTCGTCATAGACTTAAACTCTGTCGTACCTACACGTCTGTCTGTATTTATGACGGACATCAGCCAATCATATTCCAGTGAGGGGGAACTCAGGTGTATCCATATTCCATTATATCAGACATATGTTGAAGGATCGGTACGGACCCGATATACCGAAAATATTGAGACAATTAGAAAAGTCCCACCAGAAGCTGGCACAAATATCGAACCATCTGATATTCCTGCACCGATGCAGAAACTTATCACTCATCCCTTCAGACCTGGCACAAGACTTCCCGTGAAGTTTGGCCCGTCTGGTCGCAGAAAAGCAGGACACGCCCTTGTCAGAGAAAGAATCCCTGACAACCGTTAGATAGAACAGAAACTGCAATTCGATATCTCCCAGAGGCTCGAGGTATTCTTCAAAAGGATCATCGGTGAAGAAGACTGAATTAGGATCCAACATAACCTGGATAATTTTTTAAATTTAAATTCAATGCAGCCAATTCCTGTCAAGTACAAAAAGTAAACAGATTGAATGATCAGAAGGTGAAGAAACAAGTGTCACCACCCCCAGTAAACATAGTAATCGGCATCAGTCAACACCAGCCGAGTGCCTCTGGGGAGTCAGTACTAAACAACGGTCCCAACTTCACCACAGTCAACAGGCGGATACCATAATTGGGCATCATTGCTCGAAGCGTGGAAATAACCTTGAATATTTCGCAGGCACTGGCGGATGCGTTAAGATGGAAAGTAAGATAGGTACTGGAGAAAGGCAAACCGTCCAAATCAAAGATCAGGAAACTGGTTATCAGCACCTTACAGAAGAATGAAAATATCATCATGCCACAAGGTGACAAAGGCAATGCGGCTATCGTAATGGACATATCGGAATATACAGGAAAGCTGGAAGACCTTATAAGAAATGTTAGCTACAATAAGGAAAGATCCAACAATGGTAACAGAACGAAAACTGTCGCACGTGAATATGGCAATACAGATGAGGACAACATAATGTAAATAATTACAATATCAATTCTCAGAAATATAGACAAAATAATTCATCACCCATACTGGCGCATAATCGATTTTGAACTCTGTCAAAGCAGGCAAATAAGGACTGGGCAGTTTCAGTTCAAAAATTATTTACACACAGACTATTATTTTAATTTTTTTTGTTATTGACACAACGTTTCGACCGCTGTGCATTTCGGCATTCATCAGGTGTATAGTCGATACCTAGCCCTATGGGAATTTCGAACCGAATTCTTTTTTTCTTAATAAACTGGTGTAGATAATTTTCATTCCGTCTAGGGATATCTCGAATAGTACTTATTTAATAATGCTGAGTTAGTGATTTCCCTATTTCCACTGAGTTCTAGTAAGCATTGTCCTGTCCAGGGACAAAATTCACAACTATGTCACAAATTTCATGAACACTTTTGTCCACTAGGCTATTGTAGCTTGTATTTAATACCTCGAGTTCAAATCGCCGATATAGTTTCCCATGTTAACTTAATACATTCGAAAAAAGTATAAATCGACATACTTGAACTCAGACCCATCTTGACAACCATCCACTGAATGTCACCCCTGACAAAGTGCTAGCCATCATTCTTTGAATTTCTTTGGGTTCAATGTCTGTTTGTATTAACTGCAATCTGAATAATCGCCCTCTAATTATGTTAATGTTAATATTAAGCGTTTCTTTATAAGGAAACATTTTGCTTTAATTGACCAAACAGTTATTACTGTCTCTTGAAATCTATAAAAACTTTCTCTTCAAACAACTATTCAGGAAAACAGTCTTCTGATGTCCTCTGTTTTCGTTCTTTCCAATATTACTCCAGGATTACTTCCTAACCTTTTATTTGACGGACTATGGAACGTCAGCATTCTTGATTATATCATTATTTTCTCTTCAAGTTACACGTGACACTCATTTTCGCTGTTGCTGCTAATGAAATATGGTTTCTGTTATCTGGAACAGTCCTTTGTGATTATTTAGCGTCAGTCCATTATGTTCTAAAACGGACGGTCTTTGCCAAAATATTTCAGAAACGGGTTTGGCGCCACGCATAAACGTCTCAAGATATTTAAAACATGACTCAAGATTTAAGTTAATGGTTGGGATTAGTAGAAAACTACCTCTAGCGTACTCTATTCCATGTTAAATTTCCTTATCTCATATACTAAATTAATTATAGTGATTTTCTAAATGCGACTTAGATGTGGCACAAGACGAGCTTCAGGAAAAATGGAATAAGATCACACAGCAAGAAACTGAAAATTTAATTTCCTCATGCAGTCGAAGATGTCAAAGTGTGATTGAAGCTGAAGGGCTTCACACTAAATATTAAATAATTCCAGTATTCTGTCATTTTTTTTTATTTTGTTATTTTTTCAACCGTTCTGATCATTTTGGCCGCCATAGGTTTTGCAGTAAATCATTAAATCATCCATAACTTTTGTATTATCCTCTCAAATTACACCAAAATCTCAGACAATAACAAAGAATATCGTATTTAGTGTCTGTGAAAATTATAGAATATAAAACAGCTTTGATAAAAACTTATATCTACTTTTCTGACGAAAACAATGCCGTTCTGAACATTCTGGCCGCAACTGTATGTCCTATTGTATTGAAAAGAGTTACAGCAACAGAAATGTGGTTTTACAGAAGGAAGTAGAGGATACCATAGGTCAAATACGTAAGCAATGACGGAGTTTTAACGAAAATAGAAACAAAAAGAAAACTGATACTTAACATCAGGAAGAGAGCGTTGACATTGTCTGGTCATATCATGAAGAACGATGGCTTGGAAAATCTGTTCCTCATAAGAAACATTGAGGGCAAGAGAAACAGAGAAAAACAACGCATAACCTACCTAGCGAGATTGTGTAAAGTAGAGTTTCGGAGAGATATCAAAACGAAAAAATTAAGAAGAGTTATCAAGGACAGGAAATTGTGGAGAGCCATAATTGCCATCATCCTGAAGAGACACGGCTCATAGAAGAAAAAGCACAGAGTAAAAGAACGTACTTAAAAAATGTATAGCGGAACAAGGTTTACAAATAAAAAAAATATTTAGACCTGGAAGGGAAAGGAAATTGTGGAGAGCTATAAATGCCAACACCCTGAAGGGACACGGCTAATAGAAGAAAAATGACAGAGTAAAAGAATGAGCTTGAAAAAATGTATAAAGGAACAAACTTTCAAATAAAGGGAGAAGAAATTGTGGAGAACCATGATCGTCTACGTTTTGAGAAGACGCGGTACATGAAGAAGAAGAAGAAGAAGAAGAAGAAGAAGAAGAAGAAGAAGAAGAAGAAGAAATTTTCATTTTTTAAGTGAGGATGAAAACATTAAAAAGTGTAATAATGAGAGCTTTGTCCGTACAAATAAAGTCTGACCCATTAATGAGCGTTACTTATTTTGATATAAATCGGAACCCAACTTAGTACACTATGTGGAAAATTGTGTGAGAAAACAGTTTCAGAAAGATTATATTGCGTGGATTTTGTAATGGGGATGAAATATTGAAATCATTGCTATTCTCTGAACTCAAACACCGATCTTTTTAACCTAGGCAGATATGTTAACTAAAACAGACAAACAGCTAGTATTTATTTATATTTTTGTAATTAAAAAGGATTCACGTGAAGTAGTTTGTTTATTTTCTCACCATCATTAAAATCTTAGGTTCTGTCCTGTCACGATCAACTCTGCCACTCTCAATGGAACCTCATACCGTGCACGTCTATTAGATCTTAAGTTTAATACAGATCTTAGGTGCAACTTAAATATACAATTGAATTGATTGAGTTTTTTTTTTATCATTTCACCTCAAGCAAGGCGATACTGTCATTAGGGTGCAAGGATTTACTGGGAATGAAAGAGAATGAAAAGTAGGTGAAAAGGACAATAAAAGAAGAGGATACGTGAATACAGAAGATGGTGAGTGGAGTTTTCATTAAACTTTTTAAAGACTATATTTTTTTTCTTTTGCAACACGTGAGTTGAAATCCTCGCAGTATTTAGTATTTTTGAAGTTATTGCTAACATTTTTGTCGAGATTTACAAACTCTACGTTCCGTTCAGTTTCGGAATCTCATCAATGGAATTTTAATAAGCTGATTTGTTTAGAAAAATAATTTGACAAAAACCCTATTTCGTGGTTAAATAATTAATTTAATTCAATTTTATACGATTTTATGGTAAACACCAGTTTTAAGAAAATTCCTTTTATCACAGTGAAGAATAAATTTTTAGGATTTCTTCCTCTTGAGCATGCAACATAAAATTGGGCATGCGTAAATATTTCTTTCTGGTGCCAAATTCCAACTTTTCGAAGCGTTTGGCTTTGTGATTTGTTTATAGTGATTGCAAACGAAGAATGAACCGGAAACTGAATTTCTGTATATATATATATATATATATATATATATATATATATATATATATATATATATATATATATATATAAACGGAAGAAAATACATGCGAAAACAATATTTTTATTTAATAAGTATTTGTTATTTTTTAATCATTAAATTGTTTTTAAAATCGTGGGATTATTTTGCATGTTAAATAATAAAGCTTTTCATTTTTCCAAACAAATTTATTGTTCTAAGCTACGCCCCCTAGTAAAATCAGCTGTACCATGTAACCTCTTACCTGTTTGCACTTCTCCCCAAAATTTGGCTTCGATCGGTCAATGTACCGCTATTTTAGAGGGTGTGACGGACGGTGGAATGAACGGACTGACGGACAAACGGAAGTCACAGAATTTCATATATAGATTGTAAGTGGTGATGCTGGAAAAATGGTAGGCTCTTTCTATCGCCCAGGAATATATCACCTTCTGTCATACCTTATCTTTACAAGAGTTAAATTAAACCAAAAATGGATTATTGCTGCCATACGAAGCCCGATTTTCTCAGTCATTATTTTCCAGGCTTTTTAAAAAGTTTTTAATGAAGCTTTGTGGTATAAAACATTTTCCAATCGCTAGATTTATCAAAGACGAAATGTTGCACGCCAATCAAAATACTCTCGCAATTTTCATGGCAAATATTCAGATGAGCTCAATTCTTTAATTTCACCTGTTCAGGGCTTTACTACTTGAAGCCGCCATCACACTTTCCACGAACACGAATCACATTCATACCCCCTCATATTTCAAAAGTAAATAAAAGTTCCATTCAAATAGCTTTTTTCCCTTCAAATCGGTAATCTGTAGAAAAAAAGGTCCTGCATAGTTACTTCCTGACTACTATAATCTTAACCTCTTCAAGTGTCCATAATTATATAGCCTCCTTATCCTCACAATCCTGCTAACTCTTCTTTCCATATATCACACCTTGTAACGATTTTAGCAGTAATCCTTTAACTTGAGCGGCTCCCGTGCCTTCATTGGATGAGCTTTAGAGGAAAAAAAGATTTATTTCTATGCAGCTTTAAGTTGCATTGAGGAAAATTACAGTCATTACATTGTTCCATTGTAACCAGCTGAAAGAACCTTGTTGAATCGATTAAATTATACGTAAGCAAATGTTTAAGACGCATAGCCAATCGAGTACAGTGCATAAAATATTGAAGAGCTCTCATAAAAAAAGGACTAAGAGATTATTGGCTGGCCTATTTTACCTGAAATATCTTTCAGAGAACTGAATTATAGATTACTTAATTTCATTTCTATTCCCAGATTCTGAAAGCAGCTTCAAAAACTTTAGGATTTCGCTTAAAATAATGTCTTCGAATTACAAGAATAGAAGTACATGGATCTGTCATTGTGACATCTTAATCAAAATTTACAACCGAGTAATATTATTAATATTAATAATATTAAAGAAGGATATTTTCTCGCTAGCATCCATTGCACGTTTATAAATCTAACATTTTTCGCTACACTGAATACTACTACTATATCTCATCTACTGCACCTTCTGTATATCTTTAGCCGGTTACACTCCAAGCAAAGAATTAAAGTCATAAAGATACAAAGGGTTACAGTCTATGGGAGAAGTAGAAAACAGAAACATTATTAAGGATCAAGGAAAAATAAGTGTAATCAGGAGGACAGTAGAAAGCAATTGAAATTGCATTTAAATTTTTGAAGTTGGCTGGAAAGCATGGAGCCTGAAGAGAGTTCCACTACCGAGAAGTCCGTTAACATAGAACTTACTGTTACATCTAAACAGCTGTATATTGGTGAGACCTAGTCGCCAATCTAGTACTGCATTTAAATTAATACACTCTGGTTACCATGGTAAAGTTACTACGGAAGTTTCCCTCCATGTGCTTTTTCTATAAATACTTATAGAAAAAGCACATGGAGGAAAATTTACGGCAGGTAACTGAAGCCGGGGTGCCAGATCAGGATGAATAATATTGCTGATTCTTCTCAGGATTTTATCAAAGATCTCTAGATATATGGCGAGAGAATCAGGCCATATTTGGCAGCAATATTCTAAGCATAGACGTATGGTAGACATATAGTTATGCAAAATAGATTCAAGAGAGAATAATTGCTTAGCACAACACAGTGAGCAACATTCTTAGCAACTGACCTGCTAAGACTACATTGAATGAATTCAATATAGTCTTTCCACTTCATAGAAAGTTAACCCGAAAGGGGGCAGTGAGTCACTCATCTGGAGGTTAGCATCAGCCATATTGATGGAATGCAGAAAACGGGTCTCTCAGATGATTCATAAATAGCATCTTAATTTTGGAGACGTTACAATAAACATGTCATGCTTTGGCCCATTTAACAAACATCAGCTGCCAATTTTAAATGGCTGTGTCAAGAGCAGAGATGCCAAGTTGAGAGGTAAAGGCTTCGGGAAGGTCGTTAAAATTAAAAACCAAGCAGGGCTAAGGATAGAGCCATGCAGAGCGCCTGCATTTGTGCAAATGAATCTAGAATAGATCCACAACTGTGGAACTTCCTTCCGATTTCTTGCTTCCCCGATAACTATAATCTTCAAAAATTTAAATGCAACGTCAATTGCCATCATTTTTTTTTTTTTAAACTTATTCCATTTTTGCCCTTTCCTCAATTTCCCACCTCCCAGTCTTCTCATTCTCTTTCACTTTAACTCCCTGAGGTTTAGTAACATTATTGTCTTGTTTGGGATGAAACAAACACACACACACACACACATGTCGGATTCGACGGAAGAGTCGAGCGAGCGATATATATATATATATATATATATATATATATATATATATATATATATATATATATATCGAATCCGAGGTACGAGGGTCAAGCAGATAAGTTCCCAGGAAACCGACAGCCCGACAACAGCACATGAGAATTGATTATAGTGGTGAAGGTTTCGTGCAGGACCATCCACACTTTTTGAAAGGCCGAATATACAAAGAACTGGTGCACTACGTGCCACAAGGTCCCCAAACAACTCTTCGCAGGTTTTAAATTCAGAGTTGTCCTTCTCTTAGACCAGTTGCCATCCAAGGCTATAGAACACAGTCTGTCCTGCTATTTACCCATAACTGAAAGGAGAAGAAGCGGATTCATAGCTTTCCCAAGGGTATTAACACGTAAGTGAATGTAATAGATTCGACTGGAATTCGAACTATATATGATTCATCCTTGCATGGAGTATTGCTGCCATATACGGTCTGGAGTCCCTTCTTTTTGTCTGAAGGTCCTTGATAAAATCCAAAGACGGATATGCAATGTAATTGGCCCTGATCTGGCATCTCGTCTGCAGCCGCTCTCTGACAGACGTGCCGTTGCCTCCCTCTGTCTTTTTTAGAAATGCTTTCACGGTAACTGCTCTGATGAGCTGCTTTCGCTGGTTCCTAGACTTTATGAATTTAAGCGTTCAACTAGGCTGGCATCTCGCTCTCACCCTTTCACTGTCGAAACTGTTAAATATAGCCGTCTCTTCTACTCCAAAAACTTCATGTCTCGCTCTTCTCGCCTGTGGAACTCCATTCCCATTTCTTGTTTTCTTAATAGCTATAATCTCCAACTATTCAAATGTAACGTCTGTCGACGTCTCCAGATGCCCTGATCTATCCCCTAACCTTCTCTGCCTACTTTCCTTCACCACTCGTCTTTGCTCTCGCTCCAACTCTCTGTAACCCCTTGCTTGCAGCTGAATGCTTAATATATATATATATATATATATATATATATATATATATATATATATATATCGGGTGTAACACAAAATTGTCCAAATCGTGTAAAAGTAAGATTGTCAGATTTAGTTTTGAACCGTTGTATGTTGGAAATGCTTAAAGACATTATGCTGGAATTCTCTGGTTTTTATAACATTATTAGACTCTACTTTGAAGAATATGAATGTATTTACCTTTAAGTTAAAATGACGATAATATTTTGACATACAAACATAGTTTCCCTCTCTACTGTTTCCTCATTTTTTTATTCCCCGTTCTCTTGCTGGCTCTTGAATGGACTTTGAAAATGGAAGCCAGAGTATGAATGTTGGTACCATTACGGAAAGTCCTGATTTTTTCCTCTCACCATTGCTCATTTGAGAAGACAGTGGGGCTGACACAAAACAATTTTAACTTGTTCTATTTCTAGCTGAATAGCTCATAGGGTTTTTCAGTGATTCTTCACGACAAATGGTGTCAAGATGGCTAAATGTTTTATCGGAAATCCTGGGAAAATGAAACACAATTAGTTTTGTGTTTTTTAGATATTAAAAATTTTGTGGAATGGACAATTAACGCATACCCTTACACGATTTGTACAATTATGCTGATACGCAGTACACACACACACACACACACACACACACACACACACACACACACACACACACACACACACACACACACATATATATGTATATAGATATATATATATATGAAATAAAAGATAGACGTTATTTACTGTTTTATTAGCTTGGTTCGGTTTCGTAGTTAATATTCGCACATTTTCAGAATCTAATACAAGAATAAAATGATCAAGTTCCTAATGTATCGTAGTCCTTCGGGTTCCAAAGAAAATGATTCTAGCTTGAAAGAAATCTGGTCTCTGCTTAGGAAGCTAATTAGAAAGGTTCATGCAGTCGGATTTAGACTGCTTCTCATTAAATCACTTCAAATTAACAGCATCTTTCTTATCCAATACGAAAATAACTATTCCTTTGGGCTTCGATTAATTTGACAAAAAAAAACAAAAACAAAAAAAAAACGGTTGTCCGCTTGTCCGTCCGGTTCACTAGTTTTCTGTCGAAAAGTTTTTGGCCTTTGAGAATTGAAAATGAGGATTTAAGACTCAGTGAAGGAGGAAAGCAAGGCAAATGGTTGGTTGTAAATAGAAACAGACGCAATTTGTATAGATTAGAGGGAACATGAGGTTAAGCATCAAAGAAGTGGAAAGAGGTGAACTGACAGCATAGGAAGCCGAAATAAATAGGAAAAACATATCTAGAGAGAGAGTATGAGGAAGAGCGAGAAGAGATAGATGAAGTGAGAGGGAGTAGGTGGAAGGGTTTGATATAGAGAGAAGGGTAGAGAGATGAAGAGATATAATTGGAATAGAGAATCATCAAGGGGTCGGGGAAAGAGACAAAGAAGAAGAAAGATTGAGCAGGAGAGAGAGTGAGGAATAAAATATCATGCATTTGTTAGAGAGAATGGGAAGATGGGGAGAGGTGGGAGTAAAGGGGAAAGGAGATGGAACACTTGATAGATGCATAGAGAGGAATAAAGTAGGAAAGATAGAGAGGAAGAGAAAAAAAAGAGAGGTATAAAGGGATTTGGATGGAGGGGGAAGATACATTAAACATACAAAGGGTTTGAAATGATGAAAGAAGATGGGAAGCCGAAATAGATTTGAAATAACATATTAAGATGGAGGATTGGAAAAATGGGGTGGGGTAGGCATAGAGAGGGGGAGTTGAATAGTGGAGGGATATAGACAGGCAGAAGAGAAATAGGGATCAAGAGATATAGATAGAAAGGAAATGAGGGAGTAGAGAGAGAGGGTTAGAGGGGTATGTTTAGCAAAAAGGCTGTAGTGAGAGATAGGGAAAGATTGACGAATAGATTGAGAGAGAGAGAGAGAAAGAGAGAGAGCGGAAGAGCGGGGAGAGATGAAGGGAGAGGGTGAAAGAGAGTGTGTTATAGAGAAGGAAAATATATAGAGAGAAAAAAGGCTGAGAGAGGTGTCATAGAGAGAAAGAATGAAGGAATAAGAGAAAGAAAATAGAGAGGTATGGATATGGAGAGAGAGAGAGAGAGAGAGAGAGAGAGAGAGAGAGAGAGAGAGAAAGAACAATAGTGAAAGATAGAGAGAGTGGGGAATATATACCATCTATCACTGTATCTATCTTCAGTTTATTCATATCTATCTATCTTCAATCTGTTCATATCTATCTATCTATCTATCTATCTATCTCAGTCTCTTCATATCTATCTATCTATCTATCTATCTATCTCAGTCTCTTCATATCTATTTATCTATCTCTCTATCTCTCTCTCTATCTATCTATCTATCTATCTATCTATCTATCTATCTCAGTCTCTTCATATCTATCTATCTATCTATCTATCTATCTATCTATCTATCTATCTATCTCAGTCTTTTCATATCTATCTATCTATCTATCTATCTATCTATCTATCTATCTGTGCGGGTGTATTTGCTCCCATCTGCATCACCGTGCACTTGTTATCCACACCTCGCTCAAGTAAGGATTTATCTCACTACCAGTTGGTTGTAAATCAAGTTTGCCCACTCTATTTTAGCAACAACAGATACAAATATAGATAGAGAGATATATAAATATTCAAAAAAGATATATAGAAATGATGAATGGTAGTGAAGACAGTTTCTTTGCTTTTTACTCATGACTGTATCGAAGCAAGTCTTATGACAACAGCCAATAAATTATGCAGAATATATTACCCCTACTCTATCGATTGATGCGAATAACTTGGCATAGATTGATTGATAGTAACAGACAGACATGAATCGCTAGCTTTATAGGCAGGTAGATAAAGAGGTATGGATAAGATACAACAGATTAACATTAACAGAGAGAGAGAGAGAGAGAGAGAGAGAGAGAGAGAGAGAGAAAGAGAGAGTGAGGGGGAATGTAGAGAGGGATAGAGAGGGAAACGGGTATGGAATCATCGCAATAGATTTACCTACAAATTAATATAGACAGCAACAGGATTAGATACATGTATGGTAAAAGACTTGTTAAGAGGCTTAGAAAGATGAAGAACAGATAGTTACAAGCATTCCTCGATGAATTATCATTCGATTAATCTGATTTACTGCATAGTGCATACGAAATCCTCAATTAGTGCCGTAAAATATTATACAGTTCACCCATAGTAATTGAAAATTGTGTTTTCATAATTACCGATGTAAACAGTAACCGTACTAATCGAGGGGTTCCTGTATATAGATAGCAACAAACTTAGATAGATAGAAAGATCGATAGCAACAGATCGAGAGAGATATACATGTAAATGAGTAGATAGATAGCAAGAGATATTGAAAGATAGAAAGCTTTTAATATATATATATATATATATATATATATATATATATATATATATATATGAAGAATTATAGTTCTAAGGTAGGATATATTTATGTGATAAAGTGTTCAATAGCAGAGATAGAGCGTATGTAAATATAAATGTTAGTATGGAAGTCATCACTGGAGTCGACAAACTGTTTCATGGTAAGCACAATCATCAGGCCACAAATATAAAACAGTCTGTCGCCTCTGAGTGTTAACTTCAATGTTCACGTTTATATATATATATATATATATATATATATATATATATATATATATATTATAATTTTATCATATAGAAAAAACATTTTACTCACTACAAAGATGCAACTTCGTTTCAGTGCATTTCAACTGTACTTCGACGGGTGAGATTCGAAAATGATGGATTTGTCTATACGATAAAATTATAATAAATAAATAATTATCGCTCTACTATCGGTATCGAGCCTCTTTTGGATTAATGCTGTGAACGTTGGAATTTACATATATTACTTTCGTTCTTATCACATCGGATACATCGGATATATATATATATATATATATATATATATATATATATATATATATATATAAAAGTAACGAAAATCTTGGTAATCCGTACGGATAATTCCAAGGAGGATGAAATCCTGATAGCTAAATGTTAATTCAGAGCGAATAATTTAATTTAAAGAAATATATATATATATATATATATATATATATATATATATATATATGTGTGTGTGTGTGTGTGTGTGTGTGTGTGTGTGTGTGTGTGTGGCTAATTCCTTAACAGCTCAATCATATTTTCGGATATTTTATGAAATTTTACTATGTTGTACTAAACTATAAAAAACTAAAAGATAACTTTAGATATTTAGTTCAGAAGGTATGGCCTCTTGAATTTTTCGTTGAATTAAAAATAGTACGATTTCCTGAATCTGGTATTTCATAACATTAAATTTTGCGGAGATAGCAAATTGGCTAATGATTCTTTTTCTTTTTCTTTCAGATTTGGCGGACATTTGGGCAATATTATTTTTCACACATAATTGCCATAACTTAAATTACATGATCCAATAGAGAAATGAATAAATTTTTACCAATAACACTGATTTATTTACTGCTGACTTTGATCCGTTTAAATGAAACACCCTTATGTATAATCCGTCTTAATATTACATCCTTTATTAGAACACGTAAATAAACCTAACCTGCTGAGAACAGGATCTGAATTGATGTCTACAAGTATCCATGATACCAAGTAGCTTTCTCAAATACATTGAAACCTATTAAAAAAGGGATTAAAATTAGATTTTACCTATTATAATATGCAACAACTATTAATATTTTTAGAACCTATCACTAATAACATTTCTTCTATATCTATACACGCATACGATTCAAAATTACAGTACTTGATATATTTATAACATGTGTATATATAATTTCACCTTTTCAATATAAGGCTTGGTTCCAAACACATTAGATATATAGCCCGGACCTATTATTTTTATGTTTACACCCTTAAAATATATTTACATCCTGCGTACTAGTTTAATTTAATTTGTTAGTACCATAATATTTTATGAAATAATGTGAGTTATCCCCCTTGATATCTTGTTTAGGCATTTTAAATAATTAATTAAAATTTTAAATAATTTTTTAATTGTTTACCTTTCGAACTTAAGAATTTAAATGATATAAATTATAAATAATTACTTCTAATATTTTAGGTAACAATATTTAAATGAATAACAACACACAATTTTGAATCATCACCAGGAGAAAACGAACATTATAACGGTCAGAATATACTCCGTACCTGAAGATTGCAAGACAGCATAAAACTCCGAGTCATGCTATCGACGTAGGATATTATTTATATTCACTAATATATATATATATATATATATATATATATATATATATATATATATATATATCCCTCACCGCTAGCACGATTCTGGGTTTCATGCACGACGCAGTCTTTAGGTGCTGAGTATTTTTTATTAAGAGCAACACAATATGTGTGATATATTATACTTATATATTTACACACTCTCACACACACACACACACACACACATATATATATATATATATATATATATATATGAATACCAACAAGCGACAGTAGCATTATCATTGACATTATCATAAATCATTAATCATTGACTTAATTGTATTTACACCTGAAGATTGCAGCAACTGCATGAAATTCCGAGTCGTGCTATCGACGTTGGATATTATATATATTCACTAATATATACTTACAGCTCAGTCACATAACAATGATCACTGTATTTATAACACCTGAGGAAGAAATATGTTTATACGTACGGGCAAGTATATGTTTGTATATGTATATTTTTATCGTACCCATACCTATATATATATATATATATATATATATATATATATATATATATATATATATATATATATATTAAAAACAAGATGAAAATTAAAAAGTTTTTTGGTTGTAATGTGGATTTAAAAAAAATATTATGCTTTATTTTCCATAAATTTACATTTATTTTCCATATTTTTCCATTATGGAAAATAAAACATAATATTTTTTAAAAAATTCACATTACAACCAAAAACGTTTCCGGTTTCTCTCTTCTTTTTAATATACACACTTTTCTCTCGTTGGAATTACTATAACCTCTTACTTATATATATATATATATATATATATATATATATATATATATATATATATATATATATATATTATAGTGTGCAGCTTATATATTATATCATAAAGTAGTAATTTATACAAAAACATTAATGACGAAAGCACTTCACTAACAAGACTTAATGACACATTAACTTACTATAAATTTCTTGAAAAATACGATTATCATATTTGAAATGTTGTCAGGTGGAATTTGAAATTATCTTCGGGGCACAATTTTTCCATATACAGGCAAAAAAGATATGTGCAGTGCAGACCAAAAGATGTCTTTTTAAAATATGGTATTTATTGACAGTTAAATTATTTTGGGGCATGCGATGCCGCGACGATAGATGTCTTATTCAAATCAATCAAGTTAGAATTTTATTTGAAATTTGTTATGTAATAAAACCATGAAATTTTCTTAGTGAAGCGTTTTCGCCATTAGTCACATTAACATTGTAAATGAATTCTTTGTATAAATTACTTTTATATATATATATATATATATATATATATATATATATATATATATATATATATATATATATATATATATACCTGATAGATAGATAGATAGATAGATAGATATGAACCGACTTATCGGATTAATAATATAATATAATAATATATATATAGCTCGAGAGATAGACAGAAAGATAGATAGATATGAACAGACTTATCAGATTAATAAATATATAATAATATATATATAGCTCGATAGATAGATAGATAGATAGATATATAGATAGATAGATATGAATAAACTTATCGGATTAATAAATATAATATAATAATAATAATAATATATATATATATATATATATATATATATATATATATATATAGATAGATAGATAGATAGATAAATAGATAGATAGATAGATATGAACCGACTTATCAGATTAATAAATATAATATAATAAATATATATAGCTCAATAGATAGATAGATAGATAGATAGATAGATAGATATGAACAGACTTATCGGATTAATAAATATTTTCTCTAGATCACGTGATTGTATGTAGAATCATGTTCAGGTGAATGCGTGTATTTATGTAATTAGTTACAAACGGTGGCAATCAGACAGAGAGATAAATAGATATCTGAATTTACTATAGGCAAGAACGTTTAGGAGCGTAATGGATAGGTAACATGCTAACATTTTATGATAAGGACATTGGCAGAAGCCGAAGGGGGTTCCTGTAAGTTAGTGAAGGACAATAAAATTTTCGAAAGTAGACGTGGAATCATCGGAAGATGATATTGTCAAAGAATCAGACTTCAAATGTCGCAGAGGACGGCCAATAAAGCACTGTACCATAGTGATAGTAAAAATCTTGAACATAAAAGAGCATTAAATAAATATATATTTTGTCGGCCGCCATTTTACCAATTACAGACTGAAAAAAGTTGTTTCTTCTAGCTTTTAATGTCCCTTGCAACATTATAATAGACTATCGCTGATTCTGCAGAGAAACATCCATCATTGCGTGCACCAGACAACGCATAAACCAAACTACTTTGATAAATGACCCACAGGAACAGATCGAATGTTGTAAAGGGAAACAACTTGTCTTGGAAAAAAAAAAACGTTTGCACAATTAACAAACTGAAAATACAGACTGCAATACTTCTTGCAGGTTCATTAATGAAACAGATTTTTTTTTCACGGCCCCAATCACAAACAAAACATTTGTTTTGATGGTCAGTCATTCTGTTGAAATCAAAATATAAACGAACGGTTGTAATATAAACTTCGCAAATGGCAAATGTTTTAATCAAGGACAGGAAGAACTGATTTGATGAAGGATTTCTTTTGTTAGCGTCTCAATATTTATCGGTAATTTCATTTATTCTAACTTCTACTTTTCTCGTTACCAGCAATCGGTACATTTCCAAGGTCCCTGGGATCGCAGGTTGCCATTTTTCAAAGCATATCACCGGAAGTTACCCTACACGTGAAATGAAATATCGGTAGTTTGATGTTGAATGTGGTCATATAAGAGTATAATAATTATATATTCAAGTATATATTGGTAACGAAAACGAATGTTTATTATGTTTGATCATGAGCCGTTGTAATTTTCGTATAGTGGCTTTAATTTCGGGAGAAAATAATAAAAAAAACAATCCAACAGTTAGATTATTTTTTATTATGCTGTTCCTTGATCTTAGCTTTCGGCTCACATGAGCCATTATTAGAATAGTTATATGGACAATTCAACAAAGGTATTCACCATCAAAGATGATATCCTGTTATGTTTACATTGTAGTTTGCTATGCGACGATAACGGTCGCCGAATAGCAGACACATGTCGTAAATTTGTGATGCGGTTCTATGACGTCATATCACGTGAGAAAACGAAATATTAACAACAGAACCATGTATTTAGTTGCAATGTAGAAACTTTATAATTAAGACCGTTCCAGTAGACTACGGGGAATATGAAAAGCGGGATAGATTAATAATTGCAAGTAAAATGAAAAATAAATGGGACGGGAATCTACTGTCATAGCCATCATTATTCGTAGTCTTAGAACAGCTTGAAAAAGATTTACTGGAAGTAAGTCTGGAGGAACATCGAAAAACCATAATTAGGGGCAAGACAATGAAATCAGGCATGGCTGATCATGTATGAAGGGAAAAAGTAATCATCAATCCCTAGAATTAAGTAAAAATTATAGACAGAAAATATCACTGGAGAGTTAGCCATCTGAAAAATCAGTACATATTTTAGGCTTTGAAGACCTCCCTAGTAGGCCTAGCATGGAAATCAGTACGATATGGGAGCCATTATCAAAGAAAGAGTAGTGACAGCAAGGCTTTAACTATCATGGCGGTACCACGAGGGCCTCATTAATAAAACCATTCGTTTGAGACTTTAATGACGTAGTAATTGTGATCTCAGTCCCTGGGTCGGGCAGTGCAGATTTAAAGACAATGGAAACAAGAACTGAGCAGTACTAATTAATTTCTAGACAAACGGAACAAAAACAATCTATATATGTAGATTCAATAAAGGGTTCAGTTCTGAAGTTTATCCGAATCCCCTGATGAAGGTCGAAAGACACAACGGTCGAAACGTTCCAATAGTAGCAATCATTTTATAGTGCGCGTGTAAAAAAATATGAGCAATGATAAGTCCCCGTATTAACCTGAAATGCAGATTCTGTGATAAATATCCAGAAACAATTGACTATCTTGTATCAAGTTGCACTGGAAAATATGCAACATTTACAGGAAGGGGACTGCATTAAACTCATCCAAACCAGATAACAGAGATAGGACCTGTAAAAATTCTATGTGATTTTACAATAGAAAAAGATAGGACAATCAAAGTTAATCGAGCAGATATCGTGATCAAGGAACATAAAAAAAAGAATGTGCTTTTTTATTGACATGTATATTCCAATATCTATCAAAATACAAGGATGTTGAAGGGGAAATCTAAAAAATGTGGCACATGAGGACGTCAGTAATATCAGTTGTAGTTGGAGCCCTCGGAGTGATTGGAAAAGTTTCCGATAGACACAATGAAGGGATTCCTGGTATCCCATATCTTAAAGAAATACAAGAAAGTGTACTCACAATTACAGCTCTCACATTACGAATAGATTTATCTACGTAAAATGTATGTGATTTTTCGATTTTTTTTTTACAAAATTGATCAGGGGAAAATGTCAAGAAACCATTTCTGATTTTAAGTCACTGGTTGGACCTGGAAGGAAATGTGTATACAACAGAACCCCGAGGAAATAATAATAATAATAATAATAACTTTACAATACACACGGACAGAACAATCAAAGTTAATAGACGTGACATCGTGATTAGAGACCGCGAAGAAAATAAATGCATCCTTATTGATATGGCAGTCCTTACAGACTGCAATGTATCTTTGAAGATCTTCAAAAAATTATCAAAAAACAAGGACCTTGAAATTGAAAAAAATATGACGCATGAGAACATTAACAATTCCAGTTTTAGTTGGAGCCATCGGATTGATTGGAAAAGATTACAATAGATACGATGAAGGAATCCCTGGTAGCCCATGCCTTAAAGAAATACAAAAAATTGTACTCACAAGTGCAGCACACACCTTACGAAGTCCTTTATCTATTATTTTAATAATCATCGGAGCACCAGGAAGAATTAGCAAGAATACTTACACGCACTTTAATAACATTCTATGAAGCCCATCATTGTTTGAGGCACAAAAGATTGTACTCATGAGCATCACTGACATCAATAAGAAACTTTTTCAAGGCGCAGTAGCATTCTAATGGACATCTTTCTTTACCCCAGGTCTTAGACAAAAAATTGGTAAAGGACTGTATCAAAGACAAATCAAGAAAACTAGAAATAATAATAATAATAATATTACTTCAGACGAAATTAGAGATTGTCTTCGAAACGGACAGTGAAAAATCGCAAATATTGCATCTTATCAACAATGAAGACTTGAAGCAACAGAAATGAGTTTTTAAAGAAAGATGATGACAGTGCCATAAACTGAATATGTGAGTAACTGACGAAGTTTTATTGAAAATGGAAAGGATAAAACATTTATATTTATAATCAGAAAGAAGCAATATACATTTTTATGGTACATAATGAGGAAAAACGGATTGGAGAATTTGACACTCACATGCTATATTGAAGTGAGGAGAGACAGAATAAAGCATCGAATAACTTAACGAGATTTTGTAAATGTTTAACAGAACTGGGATTAGCAGAGATAACAAAAGGGCAAAACTTACTAAGAGCTACAAAATAGGGGATGTTTTGGAGAGCCATGATCGCCCATATACTGAATAGACAAGATACATAGGAGAAGATTTGCAATGATATGTTAGAATCAGAAAGAAACAATTTAAATATCTCATAATGAGGAAAGAGGGCTTGACAAATTTAACACTCACAGGACATATTGAAATTTGTTACGTGAGTGACAGGCAGGGAGACCATATTTAACATGCCTGGGTAAATGGATGGCAGAATGGTCTCTGGAAATGATCGCAAAAAGACAAATATTATTCAGAGCTACACAGAACAGGAAGTTGTAGAGTACCATGATCTTCCTTGTCTTGAAGGGACACATCATATATAAGAAGGATTATCTTTGACTGAGAGTTGAAGCAAAAAATACAAGTAATCTTTCTATATTTCTGAGCTGAGGTATTATGTAGATTATTTACATTATTCGGACTATTGTCGCCATATTTGTTACAACGGTCGAAACGTTGTAACGCCTTTATCCACTGTGCCATGTGTCCAGGCACATGGCACAGTGGATAAAGGTGTAGGTTAGATCCATTGACAGGACCCAAAGTGTGTGAGTTCAATAACTGGTTAAGGCGGTGGAGAAGTTGGAGAGGGGAATTAACAGGAGATAACTGATAACAGACATCCATTAGACATGGCACGTGGAACTAGAACAGTTTACTTCAGTGTGCGAAATAAACGGTTCAGTTTGATATTCCAACAACCTGAAGAAGGTCGGAGAGTATAACGGCCGAAACGTTGTAATATGGCGGCAAAGATGAGGACAATAGTCCGAATAATGTAAATAGTGTACAAATAATCTTATTTGAAATCTATAGTAAGATCGGCAAAAGCAAAGACATCATCGATGTTCCTCTCATAGAAGTATTAGAATATAGAATTTAAACTAACATCCAAAGCAACTACTAGTCAGTACTGCAACTTCGGAAAAGTATTTAAACAATGAAGGTGTGTCTTTATTGATGATAACATCTAACTACATGGAACTCGAATACAGCAACATTCCCAAATAAACATCACCAGTAAAACGAATAAAAAGAATAACAATATTAATGAACATTGTGGTATATTTTGGAGCAGACAGGACATGATGTTGACTATTTAGAATTTAACTACATCATAGATGATGTACTGGAAGCGGTATATTGGAAAACAATAGGTCGGTAGACGCCATGTCACAAGGGAGGCAATCATTGATTAGCCAATATGGAAGCTATATTTGAAGGAGAAATGGGAGTTTATCTTTTTTGAACAAGTAGAACAATTCCAAAAATAATAATAAAAATTACGAAGTGATAAGAAACAAAACAAAAATTAGATTAAACGCGCGCGCGCGCACACACACACACACACACACACACACATATATATATATATATATATATATATGAGATGATATATATTTTAATATATCAAGAACAGCATTGGAGAAATTGTATGACAAAGTAGAAAAGTTTACTTGTGACGTGTTTCGCCCTTCACAACATCATCGGACGAAATTTGTTATGTTGGTACGGCGACACGTGCACACAATTGATACTTATAATATCAGCAAACCAAATAAAAATACCCTAGTATAGATATATGAATATATGTGTATATGTGTATACACACACACACACACACACACACACACACACACACATATATATATATATATATATATATATATATATATATATGTATATTAGAATCTAAAAAAAAAAAAAAAAAATTTCGCTTGAAGATGGAACGGAGCTTAATATTTTAATTTAATTTAATTCAAATAATTATATTGAAGTTTTCGGCTCTTGTTTTGAAACATGAGAACTCTTATGTAGCGTGTTGGAATCATATTTTTTAAATAAATATATATATATATATATATATATATATATATATATATATATATATATATATATATATAAATCTATATACATAAATTTCCAAGAGGATAGAATCCAGGTAGAACTTAATATCCAGGACAGAGTAATAGTATAATAAAAAAAAACTCAAACACTAATATTCCATGGTTATAATTTATTACATTGGAATCGTAATCACGATCCAACTTACCAGAGCTACAAATTCAAAAAGAAATCTGAAAATATAACTCCGGGTATAAAAAAAAAAAAAAAAAAAATTAGTGAGAGTGTATGTGTGGAAGTGGGAAACAAGCGTGAAAGTGAAATGCATGAAAGCTCTAGAGAAAGCTATTGAAAGATGATCAGGAAAGACCTAAACGTGAATGGCGGCTAAAATTTAACAGAGAAAAGTTTTAAAGAGTAAAGTTATATAACGTTTTAAATGAGTGAGATACAGATAAATATGAATTATTTTTCGATGCATAATTCGCTACCGAATCGCTAACCTACATTAAAATTAAGAAACAGACACCGGAAACGTGTGTATAGATTTATGGTGACACTACGCACAATAAAAAACGATACGATCTAAACTTAAAATCCAGAAGATGAGAGAGAGAGGGAAAAAATGATGGCGAGGATAAACTAAAACGAAGGATATTTATAAGAGATCATGGAATATTAGTGTTTGAGCTTTTTTTTTATATATATATATATATATATATATATATATATATATATATATATATATATATATATATATCATGAGAATTTTTCGCACGTATCCTGTGTCCTTTCTCAATGAGAAAATAAAACAAAGTGAGACTTGGGGATTTTTTTCTTTTCCTAGATGTGTTATATTACTCATGAGATTTAGCAATTTTGGATTAACTTAAAACTATTAGATCTCATCATTATAACATTACTTTCATCGACCTGCTATATCTACACATCATAAGAGGCATGTACATACAATCTCTATTTACTATTTTATATATACTTGTGTATCATGCAACTTTTGAAGGCCTCATTCTGAAGCTAATTTTAAGGGGGTCGCATTATACAAGAGATATAAAATTAGCGTATGTACTGCTATATATCCATATGCTGTAGTCAAAATGCACACCTGTATTTAAAAATAAACATGATCTTCATAAAGTTAATACGTGTAATATCCACATATTAATATGTATATGTATAGTTAGCCACTCGTATTCGAAGATACCCGTCTACTAGGGCGACTAGCCAATCCCTATTGCTGACGCTTGCTCAGGCGCATTTGTGTTTATTCAACACCCACAGAGCTCACCTGTGGTTTATACTGCAACTATGATTAGTTACAGTATCTAGAAAAAACTGTTATATCTACTGTGATCAACAATTTGAACAAGGCCAGCACACTCATACCCTCGGCCACGATGACTTGTGATTTCAAGTGTTCTGTCTACCGAATTTCACTCACAAGGCTTGGGTCAACCGGTGGTATGATTTGTGCTGATAAAATCTGGAAGTTTCCATGACAAATCGACCATGATGAGATTCGAACCCAAGTCTCATGGCCACGAGTGGCAAGAACAATATAAGTCTAGCATTATAAAATACATATTAGTATGACTGTATGCGTTTACGCAACGAGTATAGCGTTACAAACAATAATTTTATCATTTTCTTTTATTTTTTGAAATCATTTAACTAGAAGATGGGATAAAGAGAAAAAGGAAAAGAAGTTAGTCTATTGTAATTTGGTCTCTGAAAAAATGAACTCGCATGATACACGTGATAAATGATAGCATTATTTTTTAATAAATGAAAATCTGGTGGTCGCATCATATGCGAGATCACGGCTTACACGAGTATATAAGGTAAATGAATAAATATACTTCGGTGAAACATCTTGAAATTAAACAAACTAAAGACTATGTGAAGATAAAAAGAAGTAACAATAAACGAGATTGGGACTTGAACTCGTCTCGTCGATACCATATTCTGCGCCGATAACCGTAGCGTTACCGACATATAACCGATAGAGATAAACTTGAAGAAATAAAATAGAAAGATGATATTGATATAATAAAAAATAAATTTAAGAAGGAAAGCCAACGGGAGAAATGTCAATCCGCGAAATTTTACGACGACCGCTGTTTAATACATAGAATCAGAAAGACAAAATTAATCACCATATAAATTCACCTGAAATTTACACTTGCCTTGATTCGCTTTCGTTGTTAATTCGTTTAGCTATCTGATCTCAGCCTTTATTTATTTCCCTGATATTAATATACAAATATCCGATTTATGCAACACTGAAAGTAGCTCGCAGTTGCGTTTTCTTTGGCGTCCTGAGAATTGTAGAATTTGTGAGATACAATTTCAACATCGTCTCTCTTTCACCCTATTGAATAATACTATTGAAGGAAAAATACATATCATGTCTTAGATGAAAGTTTTTTGCTTATTCGCGTTCGTATAAGCCAAAGTAATGTAACAACGTAAATGGAAACGCCCTGAACAGCATAAACACAAAATGATATTCAGCTTAAATTTATGCTTATTTTCTGTGCTTAAATAAGCCCCAAGTTCTCGACACACATTTACACATAATATATATATATATATATATATATATATATATATATATATATATATATATATATATATTATAGCCATTCGTAGAGATATTTGCAGAGCTTATCTTAGGCTTGCCAAATAAAATACAAAAAAGAAAAAAAAAGGCTGGTAATAAGAACAGACAACATCAGCATTTGTTATCGAGGCCTTCTTGTTATTAATCAATAAAAACCATACACACTAACTTTTTATATAAAATGATATGGAAGCAAATGATTTATGGCATCTGGTATGGTTGAGATTAACGAGCGAGAGAAGAGATATACCAAGGGACGTCGGTGTGTGATAAATAATAATTGGAGATTTAATTGGGGTACTGTTAATAAATGTCGGCTGCTCTACTGAATTAATTTTTTTTTAAAAAAATCAACAAAAAAAAAAGAAAAAACAAGAAATCTGTATGAAAATATTTTGTTGGTTGTTTTGTTTAGGTGCATATCGAAGTCTATGGGTTATTTAATGCAGATATATAAACATTTTGTACACAGTTTTAATTTATTATTGTTTTGGGATTTGAGATGGATTTAGTTTTAAAAGGGAACGGAAAGTATGATATTAAAATACGAAGGGACACTGGGATAGCCAAAGATGCCTTCCAAAAGCTAAGTAAAACATTAAGAAATAGGAAAAAACTTCGCTAGAAACAAGGAAGAAAATACGAAACTGAACGTGAAGTCATGCTTGACAATCTCCTCAAAGACGTAGAACAGACTTAAATCAACAGAAATGTGTTTTCACAGAAGGATACCGAGGATACTATGGATCGATTATACGATCAACCGAGTTTTAGAGAAAAAGGAAACAAAATGGAAACTTATACTTAGCATCAGGAAGATAGACAGTTGAAGTTTCTAAGGTACATAATGAGGATGGAAGGCTTAGAAAATTTTATACTCACAGGAAAGCTAAAAGTGAGATCGTCTTCCATACGAATAACACACTCAAATATTAGCGATAGACTAAACCATTTGAAAATTTGGGAGAACAACAAAAATAGCAAAAATATAATGAATAGTATTAGGAAGAGACAGTTGGATTTTCTAGGACATATAATGAGGAAAGAAGGCTTGGAAAATCTGATACTGACAGGACAGATTGAAGGCAAGCCGGGCAGAAGAAATCATCGCATAAAATACTTAGTGATCTTCAATAAATAGATGGCGAAACAGGGTTTAGAATAAATAAGAAAAAAAATATTAAGAGCTACAAAGGACAGTAAATTGTGGCGAGCCCTGGTCGTCTACATGATGAGAGGACACGGCGCACAAAGAAAAAAGAAGATACAAGTCTTACTAATTAATCAATAGTCGTGGGAGATTTATGCCTTTCCCAGGGTTATTTGTGCGTAAGTGAATATAACGAACCCAATATCAATTGGAACATGGCTGTCCCTTGAACAATTCCGAGCCATTATCCATTACACCACCTGGTATTCTTATCTATAATTATGTACTGAATTTTCATCTGCTTAACTTCGGTGATCTTAGTGGAACCGGTGTTTCTATGGGATATTGCATTAAGCCTATTACACCACTGCACATACAAGTTTACCGCATCTGACTTTCTCAAGCGTTCACCCATATAGATACTGTCCAGGCTCGACGTTGCTTAACTTCGGTGATCGTACGAGAACCGTTGTTTCAACGTGATGCGACCATAAGCAAGTATGGAAAAACTCCAGCTATTTAGTATTAACTAATGTACTAATATCTTTGGAAATTCAGGCATTCCCTTTCAAGATCCCTAGCGGCTGCTTCATCACGTTTTCAGTAGTTTGACATTACCTGCTTTTCAAGGGCGAGTTTAGCTTTGGCAAAAATCAGAAGTTGCGTGTTGCTAAATCCAAAACGTAGTGGTAGTGGTTGCAGCTGGTATACCTGAACGATGACTTGCGAAAACAGCTTACGAGTAAGGTGAAGAATTATAGTCTGTTAAAATCTAAGGTTGTTTTAGTTTAAGTTTAAAAGTACTAGTCTTAAGTCGTATATTTTGTTAGGTATTAATTATAAAGTGTGTAGAAACCTAGGAGATAGTTTGGTGGCATCACGCGACTTTCTCATATCAATAACCCTACATCAAAATAGCCGGCCTTCGGAACACGTTTTTTTGACTTGGAATTTCTGTTTTTGTTTTGTTTTATTTTATTTTTTTCAAGGTAAAGTTCTGTAAGTGAATGCATATAGAAAGTTAGTACCCGTATGTAAATCTCGCCATATCTGATGGCTGTTCGAGAGAAAAGTAGAAATTGACTTTAGTGAAAGTGGTAGTCCAGTTGCTGTTATGAATGACAATAAGCCGAATTATGTTAACCATGTTCACCATAGTCTATGAATATAGAATACAGCGCAGTAGGTAATCGGTTCAATGAAACAACGTTAAAGATTAATACTCACGAGTCAGACATTCTACTGAAGCCGCCTATATCACCAATACCACCATCTGTAATTTTTCAGTCTTCGATATCAAAGGCTGGCTGTCAGTGAATATTCGGGAAAAACATGGCCGCCTTTATACACGTCGCATTGAATATTTTGAGCCTTCTTATTGGTTAACCCTTCTATTAGTGAACTATAAAATGAGTCAACTCATTTTGGCTGGCTCACTAGTACTAAGGTACCCCAAAATTCCAACAAATTACACAGATGATGTCAATGCAGCTAAAAAAAAACAACCACTTTTCCGAAAGTCTATGTAAATCTTCAGGTGAGCCATTGTATTAGCTGTATCTTGGTCCGCAAAGGTCTGTGCAAAGTGGGTTGTATCAATGCTGACTGATTCCAGGCTCCTGAAGAGCTTCTGCGCTTGCACAAAAGGGATAGAATCTTTCGGGGGTGCACTGTCAGAGGAGACCTGTTTGAGCTATAGAATCCCCGGGGGCACAAAAAAAAAAAAAAATCAATGGATTGGTGCCGCCTAGACTCATTCAGAAAGTGGTGGTCAGTATGCTTTTGGAAAAGAATCATATCGTTGGATTTTTGTTCATTGGTACCATTACCAATTCTAGTACCAACAAGAGAAAAATTCTCTGAGAAACCCAGAATATGGGTTCACTGTGTTATTTCGATTTGATTTATTTATTTATTTTATTTTTTTCGCGAAGGGACAAGAAAAGAACTCACAGAAGCAGACATGCAATGACTGCCAATTTCTGGAGTTATCATCTCTGCAGTCCTAACATTGGGCAATTAGACTTTTATCTATTTGCGCTAAGTAAGGATGGATAATGGATAGCGGCTCGGATTGAGGAATCGTAGAGCCCTGTTCGAAATCCAGTCATATCCATTACATTCACTTACGAGCTAATACCCCTGGGAAAGGTATGAATCCTCTTCTCCCCACCCCTAACTATAAGTTAATAGCAGGAAAGACCGGGTTCTATAGCCTTATATGGCAACTGATCTACCTCAGAAAGAAATGGCAACCTACTGCGGGAAAAAATTAACGTCAGTCATGTATCGAAAGATACATGATCGCCTAAGCGTGTATCACGCATGGCACATAACTGACTGAAACAGCAATAAAAATGCAGATGTATGTGTACCAATGGTTTTGAGATTATTCATATATGTTTGATAAATTACGTTACGAAAGAGTGACCACTAGGTAATCCCCTTGGCATATTTGAGAAGGTAATTAGAATAATCCAGAACCTATACTGGCAGCCAACTGCCTACATACCGAAAGAAAATGAGTTCAGTAAATAAATAAAAATAGAAAGAGTATGTAAGAGAAAGATGTGTTTTTTCGGATTTCTTTAGTCTAATCAGTGAAGAGCAGTTCTGAGTGAATCAGAAGTTCTACCAAGATTCATTATTGGCGACCGGAATCGTAACAATCGTAACGTAAGGTATGAAAAGACACAGTATTGATAACAGACACAAAAAGGAAAATATAGATAATAGTGAAGGAAGGCGAGAAGAAAGGACTAAGCATCAACTACAAGAAGACAAAAGGCATTGTTGTTAGCAAAAGACACAGCTCAACATGTAAATTATTAATTGGAGATACGAAAAGTCCAACAATTTAATCTGAGAAGTGTTTTAAAAAAGGCCGGAATTTGGGACACTGAAATACGAAGTATGATGCCTTCCAAAAACTAAGCAAAGTATTAAGAAACCGACAAAAATTGTTAGCAACAAAGAAAATACAACTGAAATGTTATATAATATTAGTTTTACTATATGGCAATGAATGCTGGATAATTTCCTCACAGATAAAGAGAAACTTGTTGCAACAGAAATATGTTTTTACAGAAAGATGTTAGGAATACCACGAAACTATTATGTGAGCAACGTTGAAGTTTTAGAGGAAATGAAAACAAGAAGGGCACATAACATCAGAAAGAGACAGTTGAAATTTCGATGAGGAAAGGGGGCTCGGAAAATTTGATGTTCACAGGACAGATTGAAAGAAGTAGGGACAGAGGGAACAGTGTATACCCTACCTAGCGAGCTTTATGGGATGGTGCAAAAAGGTTTAGGAGAGATAACAAAAAGACAGAATTTATTAAGAGCTACGAAGAACAAGAAATTGTGGAGAGCCATGATCGCCAACGTCCTCAATTGTCTACACACAAAGAAGAAGACAGTAAGAAGACAGATGATAACAGTTCTCCAAAGATGAGAGGGAAGAGGCAAATGAAAAGAACAAAGAATCTTTTGAAATTATATATGTTATAAGATAATGGCCGAGTGATTTCCGACAATAGTACCCGGGTTCAGATTTCACTATGGTCGATTTTTCAGGAAAGTGATATATTGATGTTATCTTGGGGAGATGATCGCAGCGTGCAGAATAATTGGAAAGTGATTCAAAACCATACCATAAGTTAACTCAAGTCTTATGTGTGAAATTAGATAGGCGGAACCGTTCGGTGGCTGTTGCTGGAGCTGTTAGCCTAATGTGACAAGTCATCGTAATCGAAGGCTTGAGCTTACTAGACTTTCTCAAACTGTTGATCATGCCAACTATACTCTCTCTCTGTCTCTCTCTCTCTCACACACACACACACACACACACACAGAACTGTAACTGAGGTCCGCTCATCTCAGCTGGGCTCTGTAAGTGTTGTACAAACACAAATGTGTCTGAATAGGTGTCTACGATAGGGATTGGATAACTGCTGTAGAAGATCCTCAGAAACAGGTTCTCATTCAAATGCGGAATATAACGAAAAACATTTTTTGGCGCATTTTGGTAAAATCTGTGTGCTTCTACCAGTAAATCCTTTGCAAGAAGCGCATTACTTTTTTGACAGGCAATTGTACTTTAAATTGCTGGATAATTCCCGGACATTTTGTGGATTCGCAAAATCTTCCCATTCTTTCACTGCCCCTTGATTAAACAGTGCAATCCATCAGTCGTTTCAGACGTTCTGCTTGTTCAAGACATTTCAGACTATCGATCACTTTCCGTGGATTCCCGCCTACGTTTGAAAATTGATATTGGCTTGGCGCAATGAATTCTCTCAGAAAATCTTCTTAATCATTGGAATATTCTCACGGATGAATAACCAAGTTACCAGGAAAACTTGATGTCATTTCATTTTGAATGAGACACTCACACAACACAATAGCGTTTCACAGCCGACTGACTTAACCGATGGAGAATGCGAAGTAAGATCTTCTCTCATTGGTTAATAAATTACAATACATCATCGAGGAAGTTTTTTTTTCAAGGTATTGCTGGATGTTTTCTCTAACGGATAATGTATAGCTAACATTTTCATTATTCACAATTGAGCAAAATATTCAGTCGACGTTGAAGTTGGTCAATAATAAAACTGATAGTTAGAGATATTGACAAATTTTTGTTTAGTTTAGCGAAAAATTGCATAAAAGAGACACCCATGTGTACTTTTCTTTTTATGTGCCATGTCCTTTCAGGACGTAGGCGATCATGGCTCTCCACCTCCCTCTCTCCCTTGTAGCTCTCAGTAGTCTCTTTCTCTTTGCTTCCTCCCTTAGACCACGTTCTGTCATCCACCTGCTCAAGTTCGGCAAGAATGTCACGCGCTGCTTTCCTTTGTCTCTTTTTCCTTCTATTCGATTCGTGAGTATCAGATTCTCCAAGCCCCTCTTCCTCATTATGTGTCCCAGAAATTTCAGCTACCTCTTTCTGATGTTAAGTATAAGCATTCACCTTGTTTGCAACCTCTCTAAGACCTCATCGTTGCTCATATGCTTGGTCCAGGTTATACTTAGCATCCTTCTGTAAAACCATATCTCCGTCTTCTTCATCTCTGAGGAAATCGTCCAACATTCGCTGTCGTAAAGAAGGAAAGATGTCACGATCAGCTCAGTATTTTTTTCTTTGTTACTAAAGAAATCCTCCTGTCTCGCAATTCTCTGATCAGTTTTTGGGATGTGTCCTTGGCCATTCTAATACGTCAACGGATCTCAGTCTCGCACTTACCGTCCTTTGTCAAGACGCTTCCCAGATATTTAAACTTCCGCGTCTGTTTGATTCTAGAGTTCCCGACCTACAAATCGTATTTCGATCTCATCCTTTTACTGATGACCGTGCATTCTGTTTTCTTTGTAGTTTATACTTAGTCCCTTCTTCACACTTTCTGTCGATAGCTTCTTTTTGGAATTTTTCCTCCCTCTGCTATCAGTACATTACACTGTTTGTCTTTCTTGTCACTGATTCACACTAGGGTGCTCAAACATATGCTCATTCAGGATGTGAGCGATCATGGCAAGCCACAGCTTCTTTTTCCTGGTTGATATAAGCATTGTACTGATCATGTCATCATTATCTATTTCCGCTCCGCAGTCAATTCACGCAAACACAGTATAGTTTCCTTCCTGCTTCTCGCAATATGTACTTCCATCCTGGGTATAATGGTAAACTACATTCGGCTTCAAACGGGAGATTTGCTGTTGTTCTCAGCTCTAACCTTACCCAGGGTGGGTGCACAAGTAAAGGTCCAAGGTTTGGGTAAATAGCGAAACCCCAAACAAAAATCGACATTACATTTTTATGGTAGAATTATAGTAAAATTACCAGCAATACATTTTTATAATTACCAACAGTACATTTTCCTACTGAAATTACCAGCAATACATTTTTATAATAAGTTACCAACAGTACATTTTCCTACTGAAATTAACAGCAATACATTTTTATAATAAGTTACCAACAGTACATTTTCCTACTGAAATTACCAGCAATACATTTTTATAATAAGTTACCAACAGTACATTTTCCTACTGAAATTACCAGCAATACATTTTTATAATAAATTACCAACAATTTGTTTTAGTGAATCTACCAGCAATACATTTTTTAAAAATTATAAAACGATATATTTGATCATCTACAAACTATATATCTAGCAAGTTGATTTTTATCTGAATGTATACAATGATATACAAAATATCTGTCGTTGAAAACATAAAATTGGTTAGAAAATATTTAGATTTTGGCATGGAATAACCGCTACAGGTTGATATGTCTCTGAAAAAAATCAACCAACCATAATCATATATACTGTGAGTGTTAAAGTTTCGAAAACCTCATTCCAATCAATGTGTTCCAGAAATATCTACTGTTAGTTTCTGATTTAATATATAAGCGTTTTTCTAGTTCTTTTATTCATCGTTACTCACGTGTTGTGTTCATGATATTCATTTGTAAAAACAAGTCTATGTCATTTCGATTCTTTCCTTCCCCAGCATTCCCCGCCATACGAGATAATGGATGTTACATGGCAGTTCAACACACTTTTAATTGTTTCGCAAGAACTTTTCGTATGTTTTAATACATTGCTCAGCTGCTGCAATGCCGTCTTCGTTAAACTCCTACGCCTTCTAATTACACTTCCCACAGTCTGTTACTGCATTTCCCAAAGAGTTAGCTTTCTGCTTGATTCTTATTTAACGAATTAGATAGCTCACCCATTTGGGTGTTAATAATAAGCATACGTTCTGTCTAATTTGTTTTTAATAATTAATGGCTCGTCCTTTCTTCTGTCTTTCTTTTCCTACCTTGTCTGGCCACACCTAGAGAAGACTGAACTCACTTCATTAATACAATTTTGCTAGTGTAATTTCATATTAATTCATGTCGATGTGTCTTGTGAAGGGGTCATTTACTAAGCTTAGTTTAGTATAACTCCTTGATTGATTAACTGGTTTTCTATGGCTTAACAACCATTTGCAGTTTATTTAAAACCAAAAACTATTTTAGATTGCAAGAACTTAGTTGGATGGAAAGATAATAATACTTCATTGAGCAAATGTTAATAATTAACCCATAGCTGGGGGGATAAGAGGTGGATTCGTATCTTCCCAAAGGGTATTTGGTCGTAAGTGAATATAAGAAACTCAACAGGAATTGGAACTCTGATTAACAATTCCGACGTATTATGAATTACATCACTCACACACCCAAGCTTAAAGCACCTGAAATAAAGAGTTCAGTTCGAATTTTTTACCCGGATCAAAGGTGTGGAGGGGGGGCATCGTCTGAAACGTTGTGATAATAACAACGACATCCGAATTTTAACCTTTTGATCCCTGACCACCGCTTTACCGGTAGTAGAGAAAAATGTCGTAATGCCCAGTCACCGGTTGAACGGTGGTAAAGAAAAATTACTTCATGCCCAGCCACCGGTTGAACGGTGAGTAAACACTTGTAACTATTTTTGTATCTCCAGTGAAACACTGCATATCAATTATTCGCGAATTTTGACAAAAAAAGATCAGGCAGAAGAGTTAAAATGGTTCAGGAACGCAGGACTCAAATGGTTAATAATATAAATATTTTTAAAAATATTTAAACATTTCTAAATTGAGGAAAATATTCATAATATATTTTTTTGATTTAAATATTAAAATATGTAATATAATGTAAGTTTAGTCGTAGTATAATTTAAATATATGACAAGTGAAAACTATAGCTTCCCCTAGACAAGAACAGAAGGTTGTTCTTATTCAGTTAGTGTGACATGTTATTTTAGTATCAAACATTAAGATATACGAATTTACAGCAATAACTATTAAAGCAAAAAGTTGCTTAACAAGCTATAGTATATGTTCCATTTGCAGTTGCATCTTTTCCGGTGTAGAACATAATTTCAGCCACACAGACGTTCACTTATCCTGTTGATACCGAAACAGCAATTTACTGAAATCTCAGAAGTAGAAAAGAGAATAATTCTATTCTTCTTGATTTTTAAAAAATAATTTTTAACCAAATGCAAATTTATTTCAAGTACAAATATTTCCTTTTCTATTGGAAGAAACTATTTTTGTCTGTTAGAATAGTTGTGAAAATTTACTCTTTTATCAAAATGCTGTAAAAAGTGAAGC
Source organism: Acanthosepion pharaonis (assembly GCA_903632075.3). Taxonomy (NCBI): domain Eukaryota; kingdom Metazoa; phylum Mollusca; class Cephalopoda; order Sepiida; family Sepiidae; genus Acanthosepion; species Acanthosepion pharaonis. The sequence goes on from CAHIKZ030000003.1 coordinate 736,133, forward strand.
CATAGAAAAAACAGAGATAAAATTTTAATGTTCTTATTTTAATTGGATTTTCAAATACAAGACTTGATTTCCATCATTTTCATTCAGACAAATATCCTCATTTTTGTTGTTATTTCCGCAGAACATCTGCCGTTTAAACAATGGCCTAGCAGATTAAAACCTGTGATCGTGAGGAAGCGACACAGTAACTGTCAATTCGATCTTTTATTCCGGTAGTACAGGTATCTAAATCTGTCCTACCCGAACCAAAACACAGAAGTACAAACAGAGCAAGACATAACTGAGTAATACTAAATATAATCAAGATACACCTAGACACGGACAGCTGGACGAGAAGAGACTATACCGTGGATTAAATAAAGGGTTGAGTACGAAATTCCTCTAATGAAGGCCGGATTGTACGACGTCTGAAACATTGTCGTAATAACAACAAAGATGGACACATTATCCTGAATGTAAATAATGACGACTCCGTATTCCAGAAATTACACGTCTTCAAATCATTATTATTATTATTATTATTATTATTATTATTATTATTATTATTAATTTCCAGACTTGAAAAGTATCCTTGACCTATCGTCATTGCCCACATGTTAAGTTCATGGTATTCTCAGCATCTTTCTGTAGAACCATATGTCCGTTGCTTCAAGTCTCTTCTTATATTGACCAGAATTCGCTGCCATATACGAGGACTGATATTACATAGTAGTTCAGTAGTCATTTCTTTGCTCTAACGAAATTTTCCTGTTTCTTGATACATTGCTCAGCTTCTTGAAGGCACCATTCGGATTTCAGTGTCGCAATTTCCAATGTATTTCGTACTTGTTTGATTTTGGTATGTTTGATTTATAATTTGCGTCTCGGGTGTCAGTTTGCCCCTTTTTCTAACAAAGATGCATTCTCTGTTCTTGCCATTGATGTTTAGTGCGTTTTTCTCGCTTTTTTTTAATTACCTTCCGTAGGATTTCTTCTATTTCCATTTCCGTGTCTGCTATCAAAACTGTTTCATCTGATTATCATATGTTTTTAAAATTGTGGCCGCCAATAATGAATCCTAGTAGGACTTCTAATTCTCTCTGAATCACCTCACTGTTATAGGTTGAATAAGTCTGGCGAGAAGACACATCCTTGTCTTACACCCTTTCTATTTTTGTATATCTACTGAACACATTTTCTATGCGTATGCGGTCGGTTCGATGCAAGTATAGATTCTGAATTATTCTAAGATCCTTCCCAAAAATAAAATCATACACTAACAAAAACGTTATTGAAAATATTGATAATAAAAGCAAATATTATGAGTTCAATCAAAAATAATCTATTTTCAGTTTGTGACTCACCTCATATGGATTTTGCATTCAGTGTTACGCCAGAGCTTCAAAGAAGCCAGGTGCATTGGCGGGTTAACTTGAGAGAATTTCCTAGCTGCTGCCTGCAGATCAGCGACGTTACAAAATATCAGCGGCTAACCCCAACATGTAAATGGGTAATCGATATAGCTGTACCTGGGATATGCACGCGTAGGGGGAAAAAACTGAATGGTAGTGAAAAATGTAAGAAAAGATGAGAAAATTCTCACATAGTGGCTGTATTTCGAATCCAATGACCAGAGGAAAAAAAATTCCTCACACTCACTGGCGTACGATAGCTGAAAAAGTGTGGCATAGTCCCCTCGTGTGGTGTGGGCTTGGCCGGCGGTGATCAGTCTATAATAAAGTTGCATTTTTTTTTCACAGTCGGTGATCGCTAGTTGTTTTGGTTCGGACATAAAAGAAATTCAACACAGGGGATTTTACCTTAGCCAGTTTATTAATGTCAACGTATACATCTTCTAACTCGCCAAGTAGTCGCTCTCTCCCGCCACTTGGTCGCAGTTTCCAGACACGAAAGTCACACGTCTACATTGCTTGACGTGTAAGAACCAACTCCCTGAAAAAATCAACTTACTTGTTTTGTCTTCTATCTGACCCGTATGGTCAGCCTAGGAAGTCCGAGCAGAGATACACTTTCCTAAACTATTATTTAACAAAACCATGAATATGATTAGAATGTAATACTAAGTTTTTTTGTTAGCATGTTTACAATAGAAATATATTTAGACGATTTTACCAGTATTGTTTGGTTAATATTGTAATTTTAAAAACAATACACGTATGTGCGTGTGTAATGAAAATTGACGGTATAAGATTGAAAAATGTATTCAATGATATTGTAGTACAATAAACCCATTAGGTTATTAGTATCGCTATTATAAGATTCTGAATATTTTTTGCCATTCAGTCATAAAATTAATCGCCCCTTTTTCGTTTCGAAAATAAACAAAACCTCTAGCTTTTTCTGAAGGCTTTTCTTTTGTCAAAATTCCACTACGAACTCGATAAGTGTTTATAGTCATTTTGGCTATATGTCGGGAAAAAAAAACCTAGTCAAGTTCATGATTTGATTTCCACAAAAAGATAACCTTTCGGGTACAGTTACAATGAAAAAATGTGTAAACCCCTGCTAAAGAGAAAGGAACATTTCTTTTCTTTCTTAGGAAATATAAGGATTTTGATCTTAAAAAGGTTATATTTAGCCTAGTCTTATTGAAAAGTACTACTACTACTACTACTACAAATAATATTAGTAAACAAAATGTACGTAACTCTTCCAATATTTTGCAATACATAGATGACTGAGCGATTTAAGAAAAGTAAAAGAAAAGACAGTGTTTAACAATGTTTAACAATATTTTCACTGTATGCCTGTCTTCTTCTAAGTATAAAAGAAAAAATAGCCAAGTCTTTATTCAAAAATTGTTTCAAGAAAAACGGTCGTACTAGTAATCAACCCGAGAAAACGAATGAAACGCAACCAGCGTGAAAGGAATGCAACTGAAACGTAAGTTACATAATAGGGTCCGTATCATTAAGGGAGAGCAATCAGGTAAGAATTAAAAATAACTAAAGGAGAGTTCAATAAGACGTACACTAAACTATTTCATTAATTACTGTTATTAACGATTCAACACGTAAGGTACTTAATGAGCTTAAGTACATGTTTGGCAGATCAAGGGTTAGGAGAGATAATAGAGCTACAAAGAATAGGAAGTTGTGGAGAGCCATTATCGCCAACGTCCTGAAAGGACACTTCGTACAGAAGAAGAACCATAATATAATTTTCGATTCGTCTTTTTGATTTTGTACTCTCATATTTTCCACTTATTTATTTATTATTTTTAATATTTTTAAAACGCAACTGATTTTTTAAAATTAATTTTGCAGATTTTGAAAATTAAAGACAGTCAAACATATAATTATATTTTGAAACAACTGGATACCTGACATCCTGAAATTCATCTCAAAAACGAGAGAAAATCTAGGAAATATTTTCTACCCAATCTTTTTCCTTATTTATAGTTCTTTTGATTTTATTTATTTATATTTTCAAATCATTTTTAGATTCTTTCTTTCATCTTCCTCTCATTTCCATTGCTATAAAATTATATTACTATATTACTTCTTCTTCTTTTTCTTTTCTTCTTCTTCTTCTTCTTTTTCTTCTTCTTCTTCTTCTTTTCTTCTTCTTCTTCTTTTTCTTCTTCTTTTTCTTCTTCTTTCTTCTTTTTCTTTCTTCTTCTTCTTTTTTCTTCTTCTTCTTTCTTCTTCTTTTTCTTCATTTCTAAAACATATTATTAATGAAGTACTCCACTAATTCGCGATAATTTGCGATACCTAAACTTTAAAATGAATTTTTAAAGTTAAAATTTTTTCTTGAAGTTTTCATTTTACCTTTAATAGGAAGCTAAAGGTTTAAATTTACTATTTCTAGTGAGCAAAAAAAATTGTGGTGTATTTCAAACAGAAATAATACTGATTAGAGTCGATTTACTTTTTTTTTATTAAAAATAGCTGATTAAAGCCCTTTTTAGTTATCTGTTAACGCAATGTAATTTTCTTTATTAAAACATCTTCCAAAAATAAAATATACTTTCTGAAACTTTATTTGAGGAATATTACCTGATTTAAAGTATAATTCATCCGATTTGAAATAAATATTATTTATTTATTTAAGATGAAAATATAAGAAAAATGGATACTTAAAACAAACATTAGCGGTAAGTACTTGTCATCGTTCGTAAAGTGTTGTTAAAAGTGATCACTGGCTTATTGTCGAACTACAGAGATTTATCTGTTAAAACATAAGTTACGAAAATTTCTTCAGACTATAATGTCCTTCATATATATTATTTACAAAAGCAATTAAATTCTTATGTAATTAAATAATGTCATAGTTTTGTTGCAGTTTTTATTTTTCGTAGCAGATTTTCGGGAAAGCAGTAAATATTTGAAAAAAATAATTTACATTCTCAAAGGAGTCCTGCCTTTAACTAACAAAACAAAGTTTGCGATCAAAATTCCATTTCTAGAAATTTGAGGAAATAAAAAGTGAGGAGTTACAGATATAAAAAACATGTTTTTTTATCAAACTTTTCTAAAAATAATTATTCCAAAAATAAATTCATTCATCTGTGAATAATTTCTGAAAGTTTCATTAAAATCAGGTAATTATTTAATTTTTGCAAGAATTTCATTTCCAATATTTTATTTTACCGGAAAAAAAGCTTTCAAATTTCCAGAGTCGGTTCCATTACACTGCTGAAGAATAAAAATAAAATTTTTACCAAAATCTCGAGCTTTTTAGAAAGGACTAGCAGTACGGCCCGGCGTTGCCCGGGGATGTAACAGTAAGAGAAAGATCAAGTATCGACTATCATAAAGACTGAAAAATAAAATTGACAAAGATTATTGTTTAAGGTTGACAGACACGCGTGTCTTAATTAGTTTTTTTTGTTTTGTTTTGTTTTTTTTTCTTTTTTTACGAATTGGTCAAACCCAAACTCAAACAAAAACATTTTCAATCGTTATGAGTCTACCGATTGAATAGAATTTTATTATAAACAATTGTCTTGTAAATAGAATTTTTAAAGCATTCTGAATGTAAAAATAAAGAAAAAAGTGTGCAAGACAATAAGAAACACTACCTGCCAAAAAAAAGTGAGGTTTTGTTGAAATCGGTTGAAAAATGTAGGAAATCCGATCCCATATATAAACGAACACACACACATACAAACAACCTGGGTTTTATAATAAGTATAACTCGATATGAGTTGTCCCCCTTTCATTCTTGCGATGCCTCTTAATCGTGTTTTCAAATTGATTTCATGCAAAAACAATTGTTTTTCCAATTTTTGGCACTGTCAGAACCACCGCAAGGTAATTTTACGTAGTCCTGTGAGGTTTTGTTGAAATCGGTTGAAAAGTGTAGGAAATCCGATCCAATATATAAACGTACACACACACACACACACACACACACACACACACACACACACACACACACACACACACACACACAGGGGTTTATAATAAGTATGATTAAAAAATAATTTAAAAATACTTTGGTCTTTCCTCTTAATAATAACAAAAAATATATTGACGATAAAACTCTGTTTTTGTTAAGTTTGGAATCTTCTTTCAACCTGCTATATTATTTTTAGCGAAAAATTAGAGGTACCTATTATTAATATACCATATCATGAATATAACTAGCCATGTAGTATCTTTCCTCGTAAATTCTCACGAAAATAGTTTTGTCCGTTACTAAATACACCGACAGACATTGCCATTTAAATGTAAATTGTGTAGGACTTCAATACATGTTCCTAAACATTACCAGTTCTTTTTCGGCACCCATACATGCACAATCACAAGCTTAAGTCGAATATCTCGTCTAGTAAGTTATTAAAACTTGTCAGGAACTTATTTACTTATATTGCTATGAAGCTCCAGCCGCAAGAAATTAACAGAGATAAGGCAGAAAATTCCATCTGTACGTGCCAATTGTCTACGTATTCAGTATGATATAATCTCTCCACTGATATAACGGGTGAAACAGCAAAATTGTCTAAATCGTGTAACAGCATAATTGTCTATTCCACAAAATGTTTAATATCTAAAAAAAACACTAAACTAATTATTTTTCCAGGTTTTCAGATAAGACGTTTAACCAACTTGAAACCATTGGTCGTAAGAATCATTGGAAAACCCCTTGAGTTATTCAGCTAAAAAGAGAACAGATTAAAATAGTTTTGTGCCTGCCTCACCATGTCTTCCCATCTGAGCAATTGTGAGATAAATAAGATCATTCAGGGCTTCAGTAATAGTATCAAAATTCATATTCTGGCTTCCATCTTTAGAGTCCATTCAATAACCATCAAGAGTATGGGCAATAAATTTTAAAAAGATTGAACAGTAGAGAGGAAAAAATGATCAGGAAGTCTCAACGGGAAAAGGCATCATCGTTTCCACTTAGAGCTAAAGAGATCAATTAGAAATTATCCAATTCAAACCAAAACAGTTCAATACTTAATCTAACAAATGGACACTTTTGTTGCTACACTCGGTATAATAGAAATCAAGCCACATCTACGTTCACTTCGATGACTTTACTGTTGATTTCCCTATCGCTGATGATATCTCTGTTGATTCATTCGTTCAGTGAGGAACCCACATTTTAAGCCACTGTTTTGCAAGCAAAATTAACCCGAGCTGCATTTGGATCAGATTGCTTTGAGTTGTAATGTCGTTTAAGTTCATTTGTTCTCTTGTTGTTATATAGATTGTAAGGGAAATCAAGCTGAATGACATAGTGATAGACTTTAGAAAAAATCCTTTAAAAAAATCCTTCTTAAGCATAAAGCCATCTCTCGACAGTTGATGTCGGATATTGTAATTCTTTTGTTTTTATTTTTTTCTACAGTACGGTTCAACCTGTACAAGACCCTTTGGACCACTCGAAGTAGAGGGTTACATTAGGACGCAGTTTGTACGACTAGAGGGGGAAGATAATGGTTAACCCTAGACTTGAACAGGTTAAGATTGTAGTGATTGGGGAAACATCCAGTTGGGAGTCGTTTTCACACAGCAGTTGTTACCGGGAAGAAGCTGTTCGAGAGGAACTTTCCGATGGAATACGGAGGGAATGGGGGGTTTGCTACAATGTGACATGGTGGGTCCTTATCGTTAAGGCCAAAGCGTGGAATGTAGTTCGTCCGAGCACTTTCCGTGAAAATAATGATAGATAAACGAGAGGCTTACCCCATCCCGCCTGTTCGGGAGGGCTTGGAGAATGGAAAATAATTCGTCAGTCACATGGACTCAGAGACGCTTTTGGAGAGTACAGTGTGGTCAGCTCACGTCCAAGTAGCACAAGAGTACTTCATTTTTGTCCTGATCTGCCTCTTGTAAAGTTAGTAGATATCACCTGGAAGGAATTTAAAGAATACAATGATACATTTTAGGAAGTAAACAACTTTAATTACTTGATAGTTGGACGAAGTTATATTAGCTACTAGCAGCATGATCCGGCGTTGCCCGTGCTTGACTCAAAAATCGGACGACTCATACGGCAATCGCTATCACTTGACTTAAAATATTTTTGCCCTTCCTTGCCTTTAAAGGAGTGCCCTTTGCCGTGCTGATGTTGCTACATGCCTTACTTCTTGCCTATCTCACACTGCGAATTTTTTTCTAAGCTCTATACTAAACATTAAATCTGTTACGAAAAAAGAACTAAACAAAATGAACACAAAACCATCAGCTTTAAAAAAAGGACTCGTATCTTGAAAAACCGAATAAAAAAAGAATGTTAACAACAAATACTTTTTCCCACCCAACCCAGTTCTGCGAATGAGCCAATTGGAGTAAAGTGCCATGCAGATTTAAATTTTTCCCACTTGTGACAAATGCAGCTATCGATTTTTGGCATGCTAGCATGCTAGGTAACATTCGTGTCAGTCAGCTGTTGGCTGTCACGCTGGCCAATAGAATCTTCCTGCCTATTCGTGGCAGCCAGCTATTGGCTCTCACTCTAGCCATTACAAAATGGCCGAAAAATACATGAAAACTGCCGTAGAAGCATGTAAAATCCGATTATTTTCCACTATCGATGGGAGTTGGGAAATTCAAAGTCGGTTTTGGCATTTCCGCTAACTTGGAGCATGTGCATGTAGATTTTGATGCAAATCCGTCGAAAATTGCGGCCGTGCATTCGTTACACACACACACACACACACACACACACACACACACACACACACACACACACACACACACACACACACACACACACATCGTGCCTTTTATAGATAGAGATATATCTAGGAAATTATATATTTATTGCTAAATGTTTATATCAGATTTTAGCTGGTGCTCTATTTTTAGTTCATATCAATAAAAATTCAAATGTATTGATGAAATATTGTCAAAAAATATAGAATTAACTCTGCTTCTTTATCTGGTACTTGACAGAATTAAAAAGACAAATCTATAATGACGTTAAGTTATCAAACTGACCAGATATGAATGTTTCGAGTGTCGGAGAGATTTTTGCAATTATAAGACAATATTCAATGATTACGTTTACATTTAAAAATCTGCGTCCTGGATAAAACGTTAAACTACGTCGGACAGCAAGGCCTCTGATCAGGAGGTTTTTGAGGAGCGTGGAACCACCTCTTAATTGCTGGTGTTCCCAGGCCCAATCTGACCGGGGTGGTAGCACCTGTTGGGGTCCCAGCTGTGGGCAAGTAGTTAACCCCGAAACTGAGTTAAAAAGCATTATAAATGTGTAAAAATAGGTTTTAATACCAGAAATACCTCGTAAAAAATTATTGCCAGAAATATATTTTTGAAAAAAAATCTATTACCAGCAATATATTTTTGAAAAAAAGAACATTACCAGAAATATATTTTTGTAAAAAATATTACCAGCAATAAATGTTTAAAATAATATTACCAGCTATACATTTTTGAGGAAAAAATATTACGAGAAATAGATTTTTGACAAAACAAAATATTACCAGAAAAAAGTAGTCGGCATTAAATAACCCATTGAGGTTGATATGCCGTAAAACACAACAAACCAAAGCAAACCTAATCTAGTTTCAAATAGCGTTTCTTTTTCAGCCCCACCCCCGCAAAAAATTCCATACTGTTTACTACATTCCGATGCGTAGCGTAATTATTATTGCCGCGGATTGTGGAATCGACCATCTGAATTCAAATGCAACGTCATATGTTGCATTCACTTTCGCACAAATGACATTGGGAAATAAATGAATATTTTTAGATTGCAAGAATATTTTTGGTTTGGTTTGTTTTACGGCATGTCAACCTCAGTCGTTAGTAATATTTTTTTTTCCCAAAAATCTATTTCTGGTAATATTTTTCCTTCAAATATTTATTTCTGGTAAAAAGTTTCCTTCGCTAGTAATATTTAAAAAAAAAAAAAATATAGCTGGTAATATTTGTTTTTCAAAAATGTATTGCTGGTAATATTTTTTTTTACAAAGTATTTCTGGTATTAAACTTTATTTTTTACACTTTCATAGTGTTTTGACCTGGATTTGGCTGTTAACTATTTGCCCATAGCTGGGACCCTATTAGGTGCTACAACCCTGGGAATATCAACAATTAACAGGTGGTTCCATGCTCTTCAAAACCTTCTGATCAGAGGCCTTGCTGCTGGACGTAGTTTATCATCCTACCCTGGACGCGGATGTAGTTTATAGTCATGCCCAGAACGGAAAAATATTTTTAGAGTGATACGTGTCTTACTAATTTGCTCATAATTTTGGGGAGATGTTGGAGATTCATACATTCCCCAAGGGTATGTGCACGACCGTGAATATAACGAACCCAAATAGAATTGGAACGCTTCTCTCCGATTGACAATTCCGGTGATTTATGGCAATCTAGAACTAACTCTGCTTCTTCATCTGGTACATGACAGAATCAAAAGACGAATCTTCAATTTTATGGGTCCTAACCTTACACCTTGGCTCTTTGTTACATTGGCTTTATGAATTTAAGAACAGGTTCTAGATTGGCAACGAGCACTCATCATTTTACTGTTCGAATTATTAGATATAATGGTAACCTATGTAATAATAGTTTGTCCTTTCGCACTTCTCGCTTATGGAAGTCTCCTCCTGCTTGTTACTTTACTGACTATTACGATCTTCATGATTTTAAAGGTTTCGTTTGGTTTATTTTGTTTTACGGCATATCAATCTCAATGGGTTATTTAATGCCGACAACATTTTTAGGAGAGATTCGTATTAATAGAGTATGTATTCTTTGGTTTAGATTCGTTTGGTTTATTTTGTTTTACGGCATATCAACCTCAATAGGTTATTTAATGCTGAAATGTTTGTTTTGTCAAAAATCTGTTTCAGATAATATATTTCCTTCAAAATTGTATTGCTGGTAATAATTTTTTTCAAAAAAGTATTGCTGATAATAGTTAATTATTTGCCCATAGCTGAGACCCTAACACGTGCTACCAACCCGGGTCAGGGTGGACCTGGAAACACCAACAATTAAGACGTGGTTCCATGCTCCTCAAAACCTCCTGATCAAAGGCCTTGCTGCTGGACGTAGTTTAACGTCTTATCCAGGACGCGGATTTTTAAGATTTTAAATGTAAATCTAATCATTGAATATTGTCTTATAATTGCAAAAATTTCTCCGACACTCAAAACATTCATATCTGGTCAGTTTGATAACGTCATTATAGATATTGACGTAGTTTATCGTCGGACGTAGTTTATCGTTTTACCCAAGACGCGGATGTAATTTATCGTCATACCCAGGAAGAGAAACTAGAGTGGTTTCTGTCGCATGTTTTTGTTCCAGATTATGCTTTCTGATTTGGCTTTTGCCAACAAAGAATTCAACCATTTATTTGTATTTTCTCAAAGTTGCCATCAAAGCCTATGTCGACTGTCCATTTAGACGAGAAGCGACATTAGCATGGCCACTGTGATATCGATCAAATTCTGGGGGATTTCTAAAAAGAAAAAAAACTCTCAGTTCGAATGACTTCACGCAGTCCATGTTTTAACAGTCAAACATTAGAAGGCTTATTTTAGGATTTGTGTCTGGTCGAGAACCTTTTATCATCCCATCGTCAAATGCATTTAATTTCATGAACGACATGACACCAAAAGAATATTTTCCGAAATATGAAGTGATGACAGTTGCTGAACTATCACAACTAACACGAATGTCTGAATTCATAAGGAATTTGTGGAATGTAAATAGAACACCAGACGAATGTAGCGTGGAATATGCACACAAAATCTAACGGATGACGATTTTTCACTTCAAATAAAAGCCGGCTCTCACCATCGGCGGAATCGACAACTGTGATCTCAATTATCTAACTCCAGATAACAAATCGTAACATATTAGACCAAAAGTACTTTTTTTACATTACTTACATTCCGTTTAATGTTCTTATCCTTGAAGTTACCATCACAATTCGACTGTTTTGTCTTACGTACTTCTTCAGGCATAAGTCGAGACGAATGGCACAGAATTTCGAACTGAACTATTTCTATAAACTACGGGGCTAGACTGTTCTCATTTCCTTGTACATATCTAGGGATATCTTTTTTTACTATTGGCCATTTATAGTTAGTCCTCTTAGCACTAGTTCGGTATTAACCGTTCCATATAGTACCGTTTTAGACATAGATAGCGGAACTAGAATAATCTACATTTATAGGTTAAATTTGAAACATTAATACGACTTAGTTATTGCTATTATATACTACTCATAGCAGAGCTTTCGATTCATTGATTTGTTGGGATTTTGTTGTAAATAAACATGCCAGTAATTGAAATAGGAAAATATGTGTATTAACGTAAGAATACAAAGTTGGAATGAAGATTAGTAATCCAGGAATGCGGGTTAGTAGAAAAGTATATTTACAAGTCTCTGTAATGGAAACCGTAATTATCTCTCTTTCTGGACTCTCGTAACACCCTGTGTCGACCTTCCCTTGTCACGCTATCTCTTCGTAGTATAAGTATACTTGGACGAGTCCATTCTGTGTACAAGTGGCGAGCCCCACAATAGTTTTTTTTAACCCCTTGTCAACATATTATTGTTATTTAAATCCCCCCCCCAAAAAAAGCACATTTTAGATTAATTTTGTATGGACATAATAATGATTTGCTGACAAAACTCATTCTAATCAACGCATAGCTAATGAGGGAAAAGGTAGGCAGAATTGATATTTTTCTCAAATGTATTTTCGAGTAAATGGAAATATAACGCACCCGGCTGAGGTAAGGGCTGAAGTGATGCATTCATACCCTTTCCCAAGAGTATTTACTCATAAGTGAAGATAACGAACCGGAGAAGAATTAGAACTCGGCTCTCCGATTTCCAATTCGTTCGTCCATTACACAAACGACATATCCAAGCTTACAGCACCAGTTATTCCCAAGTAATCCTGGTACTGACCAGACTCAACATTGCTTAACCTCGGAGATCGTATGGGAACCAGTAATTCAGCGTGATATGGCCATAACCCACTCGGACCAGGGATTGAATTCACAATTTCTATAAGAGTTATGACCCCATGATTTAATATTATCTAAATGTTTTCTTGGCATTCAGTGATAAACGAATGTCTGTTTTGACAGGGTACCGTGGAAATATAGAGGAAATATTAATACGACTGTATCCCAAAAATTTGACAGCCGCTTTTGTAGATGGCCTCTGGAAGAAAATCATCACTCGATAAATATTATTCAGTGCGTCTTTTCCTGTCTTATCTTTTGGCATGCTGATGTCAAGATTTGATACATAGAACATTTCATTCACGGCTTTCTCGTTCACTTATGATTTGAAATTCTGGGATTACAATTAGACTAACCCAACTGATACAACATCACAATCCTAATTTATACTAATGAAATTTCATTAACATATTAAATGCGACCATGATACACACACTTGTGCATCCGTTTCACCGAATTAAAAATGATTCATATCCATGACACATGAATAACCCTCATATATGGTTTTTAATATATTTTAATAACATATAATTAAATATTTAATAATAACGTTAATATTTAATGTTTAATATATTTGAGAAATTTATAATTTCGTATTTTGTAATCATTTCGCCCCAGGCAAGGCAATAAAGCCACTAAGATGCAAGGGGTTACTAGGTGTTAGAGAATATGAGAGAAAGAAATCACTATTAAGGAGAGGGATTAATAAAGAAACAGGAATTAAGAAGACAAGATAACGATTGACATTGCATTTAAATATTTGACGATCAAAGTTGATGGGGAAGCAAGACGTCGGAAGAGAGTTACACAAGCGAGAAGTGTGATTGAAAAAACTGTTAACATGGAACTTATGGTTAAACCTAGCCACTACTAGTGTAAAATGATGATACCTTGCCACCAATCTAGTACTGAGCATAAATTCTTAAAGGCTACGTACCATAGAGGAATGTCACATTTATTTTGAAAAAAAAAAAAGATGAGGCACAAGAAAGAGGGGATAGGGGAGGGCTAGTCTAGAATTTGTCTTATCTTAAACTCTTGTAATAGTAAAACCAAGAATACTGACCTATACAAAGCGCATTATTCCTTACACCAAAACAACAAATTCTTACCATTCTTACAACACTCACCATAATACCTCAAGTCTCTATGTCGACCTAAGTAGTTCCCATATGTACAATTTCTCTGTTAGAATAAAAATAACAACTTTTAAATAATGAAGCCCCAATAGCCATCTCGTCATTTTAACTGTAAAATCATGAGACCTAACTGCCAATATACTACAGCGGTTAAATTCATAAACTCTAGGTACCAAAGAGGAAAGTTCATCAGAACAATTACGATGAACATATTCATAGAAAAGGCACAGGGAAGCTACCTTACGGCGGTGGCAAAATGACTGACGCTGTGATGGCCGGTTAGGACCAATAATATTGCAGATTCGTATTTGGATTATATTAGGAATCTCTAAATATATAGAACGATCACCGGAGAAGATGTGGCAGCAATATTTACAGCAAGGACGAATGGTATTTAAAATAAGATAATATTTAATATTTCATATATTTTAATAATATATAATTTAATATTTAATAATAACATCACTATTTAATTTTATTAATACATACTTTAAGAATAAAATATTAACGCAAATATTTATTATCATTAATACAGTAAAAACGACGACTAGAGAAGGTTGAAAGAAAAGGGAATAAAGAGAAAGAAGACGTTGCTTGTTGTTCAATGGAATATAAACAATTAAAATCAACTGTAATTCTCTTAACCATTCAAATGGAATCAAGCTTTTACAAAGAACCATAAATGATTGGTGGCTTCCTTTAAATATCATTTGAATCTTACCACCTCTCAAATACGCACATACATTTTTATAATTCTTCTGGGAAGTGTTTTAACAGAGAAAGGGAATTACACAAAGATACAGGAAAATTTCTTTAGAAACAAAGAAAATATTACTGAACTCGTATGGAATATCAGTCCTTATACAGAATATAATTCCTTAAATATGGAAGTGAATGCTGAATAATCTAATTAAAAATGAAGAAGAGATTACCATCGACTGAACATGGGAGAAACGACGACATTTTAGAGAAAATAGAAACAAAAAGGACACTTGTAATTAGAATCAGAGACAGACAATTGATATTTCTAGAGCACATAATGATATAAGTGGGCTTAGAAAATTCGACACTCACAGGATATATTGAAGGAGAGATGGACAGCAATTAAAGACAGCACAAACCTAGCTAGCGTGTTTTTGTAAATGGCTGGCAGAATAGTGTTTCGGAGAGATAACAAAAAGACAAAATTTTAAAGAGCTGCAAAGGAAAGGAAATTGTAGAGGGGAATGACCGTTCTGATCCTTAAGGGTCATGCCACCTAGAATAAGAAGAAAGTACCGAAAGTAAGTTCAACTGGTGCCTCATCTCGATCGTCTAGTGAAGGGCATCGTCTCTGGGCGCCCGACATATCTATCCTTGTACCATACATACGTTTCCTTGGAGCATTCAGTACTATGCGTAGGAAGACAGATCTTTACAGTAATGTATATTTTACACACATCCTTGTTCAAATTAATTGAAACAACTGTTTTAATACCTTTTCATTCACTATACGGTCAGTTTTAGACCCACTGGAGTGACAGGGTGTAATCGAATTCTATTTTTATCTCAGATTAGGTCATGTGCAGTGGTCTGCAGTAATATAATCTATATTCGAGGTGTATGATAATATTTTGTTCCTGAAAAATATTACGTCATCCGTGATCTGATTTTAAATCAGGCCTAGACACTATTGTTTCGACTGTCGATTAGTTGTCCTTTGGCCATTGTCCGCGAGGGACGCTACTTCAATGAAGTGTACGAAAATTGTAACTATAGATTGGTCCGGAAACTCCCCTGATTTAAATCCGATCGAGAATCTGTAGTCAATCTGCAAGGAACGACTTCGTGGAATGGACATACGTACTAACATGTGCACTGGGTCATGTTTCATTGGAAAATACGGAAAAAAGTAAATAATAACGGAATTAATTTGCACAAAGCTGTAGGTAGTGGATAGTGCACTCTCAGACATTACCCAGTGCTCTAATATTCCTGATTTTACCTTACTATGTTAAATAATAATTTGAATATATATATATATATATATATATATATATATATGAGATAGCGATATATATATATATATATATATATATATATATATATATATATATATATATATATATATGAGATAACGATATATATTTTTTGTGTCAAGAACAGTATTGGGGAAATAGTATGACAAAGAGAACAAATTTTACTTGTAATGCGTTTCGGACTAAATATATTTGTTTAAAACTATTTAAAGCTATTAGTTATTTAATCTGTTAAACATTTTAAAACATTAAGCAAGATTGAGGTGTTCCAGGGAATTGAAGAATTAATGGAAACTCGAAGACTTTTCACGAGAAAGACGGAAATTGCAGAGGATGAAATTAACATAAGACTCATGAGAATTAAAGGAAAGAAAACCAATCCAAGTTCTTGTATAAATACTGGAAATTTCAGAAACCGGATGGAAAATGAAGACGATTCTGTTAAAATCATTGCTGGAATCTGCGGGTAGGTCAAAGAGAATTCAGAATATTTATAATTATTGGCTTTTATCCAGACCGTAGCGATGTAAAACAAAAACGACATTGAATATATTATTGTTTTTATTCTGTTGCATCAGAAATTACTGGAGATAGAAAAATACAAAAGCAAAATCGATTCCCAGACTTCAGAAATCAAAGATTTCGGAAATGGGATCGGTTCTAATTAATGTCGATTGCCATTCAAAAATTTCTGAAATCTTTTTCAAATGAATCACGTTAATGCACAATGCGTCATTTAGAATATAAAGTAACATTTTCTCTAACTAGGCTAATCGTAAAATTCAATATTGAATAATTATAATCAATACCATATTAAGAATAGCTCTTTTCTGTTTTAATCGCAAAGAAAGGCCACTAAGAGTTACTAGTATTGAAAGAGAACGTGAAGACTTTAGCGAAGAGAAAGGACAATAAAAGAAAAGGATTTAAGAAGATAGAAGATGGTGATTGATGCTCAATTTAAATTTTGAATAGTGTAGGTGACAATCTGTTACTCAGCATAATCTGTTCCCCCCAGCAGGAAAAACAGTTTTTTTTAAGCATTTCACCCCAAGCAAGGCGGGGAGCCACTAGGACGCAGAAAAATTTAGAGCAAGATCAGATAGGAGTGATAGAAAAAAGGATGAAGGTAGTGGATAAATCAAGGCAACTGGAGATGTCGATTGACATTACACTTGAATAGCTGGAGATTATAGCTCACAGGGAAACAGGAGAAGCGAAGGGAGTTCCACAGGCGAGAGGTGCGAGACATGAAGCTATTAGAGTAGAAGAGACGGCTACATTTAAGAGTTTCGACAGTGAAGGGGTGAGAGCGGGATGCCAGCCTCGTAGGGCGCTGGAACCCATGACGTCTGGGAACCAGTGAATGCAGCTCCTCGGAGCAATTTCCATGAAAGTATTTGTAGAACAGACAGAGGGAAGCGACGGCGCGTCTGTGAGAAAGTGACTGTAGACGAGACGCCAGGGCAGGGCCAACTACATTGCATATCCGCCTCTGGAGCCTATCAAGAACCCCGAGGCAAACAGAAGGGGCACCAGACCATATATGGCAGCAATACTCCATGCAAGGGCGAATTGTTGATTTGTACATCTGGGGGATCAACTCCGGGTAAAAAAAAACTTCCTAGCGCGGCTCAGGTAGCCAACTTTCCTTGCAGTGGACGAGGCAATTGACTCGATGTATTTATTCCATCTCAGGTCAGCAGTCAACGTGAGACCGAGCAGCCGCAGAGAGTTTCTCTCGAGAAGTTGAGCGTCAGACATTCTAATGGAGGGAAGGGAAGGCTCTCTGTGGTGATTAATATAGAGCAGTTTTGTCTTAGAAGCGTTCGCAGTAATTATGACGCCATATAAACTGTTGATCACTTTATTTATCAACATGACGATAGCATTTCCACCAAGGGATCCAAACACTGCAACACCAAATGGAAGAGGTATGTGGACAGCAAGAGGGGACTATACTGAAAAATAAATCAAATTTGGTCACATTCCATGAGACCATCTTGGGCAGCTGATGATCTTTTCAGGCAACTTTCATCTCTCTCTCTCTCTCTTTCTATATATATATATATATATATATATATATATATATATATATATATATATATACACTTTTCTGTTAAATTTAAGTCTGATTTACATACCCCTCCCTTCAGTGGCCTTTCCAAAACTGAACATGACATACCTGTCTACATTCACGATACATTTGTCGCTGGCATATTTTCTGCAATCGTCAATGATGACCTGTCCATGTTCCAGTTTATCATGAATCGCCCACCTCTACACTCTGACCTTATTTTACTAGTGCAGATCTGAAGCTTAATTGGTTAATCAAGACATACCCACAATTCTATTTTTAATTCTGACCTTATGACCCCCACTTTAAGTTTTGGAAAATAAGTAACACTTTGTTTTTAAATTTCCTTAAAAACCATTTACTCACCAGTTACTTACCATCACCCGAAGAAGTACAATCAAAATATTGAAACATGAAAGCTTTGTTGTAGCGATTTTAACATGTTTTTTTTTATTATTATTATCTTTTGTAAAAAAATAATAATAATATATTGCTCTACTTTGTATTGAGCACTTTTTAAAAAATAAATGCTACGAACAGTGGAATTTTACTTCATCTGTTCTTTCACTCATTTGTATATATATATATATATATATATATATATATATATATATGTGTGTGTGTGTGTGTGTGTGTGTGTGTGTGTGTGTGTGTGTGTGAAGATTGATAAATCCCTCAGCATTGCCAGAGATATTTAGGCGTCCGAAAGTGACGGTCTTGCCAGTCGTTACTGGAGCGCTCAAAGTCTTTGTAGAAACCATGTAGACACCGGTAAAGAGACCAACAATAGCGCTGTCGTATTTAGAAGACTTGCTGTTACTTGATTTCTATTTTCAGCTATCAGTGGAATACGAATAAAAATCGTTACAGCAGCGAAGTAAATCGATGTTTGATGAATGACTGTCAATGTCTAGTCCTGGATAACATCGGTGTCTGCAAAAGTATTGAGAAAGACATTGAATATATTGAAATCTTTACAGTTACTGTGGATAGAAAACACCGGAAGTAAACTAAAAGAATTCCGACTCGAGGTAGTGAAAGAAATCGAGAAGAAAGGAATAAGCATCGATTGTAAGAAGAAAAATGCCTGGTTATTAATAAAAAGCATAACCCAACGTGCAAATTATAAATTGTAGATGCCAAAATCAAACAGTTATACACGCTGTCGGCTAGGGCTGTAGAATACGCCGACTGCACCTATGCAGAAGGGTAAGACCCCACCACCAATGGGGCGTCCCGGGTATGACGATAAACTACATCCGCGTCCAGGGTAAGTCAATAAACTACGTCCAACAGCAAGGCCTCTGATAAGGAGGTTTCGAGGAGCGCGGAACCACCTCTTAATTGATGTTCCCAGGTTCACCCTGACCCGGGGTGGTAGCTCCTGTTAGGGTCCCAACTATGGGCAAATAGTTAACCCCGAAACTGAGGTAAAACGCATTATAAAAGTGTAAAAATAGGTTTTTAATACCAGACATACTTTAAAAACATTTATTGCCAGAAATTAATTATTACTAGCAATACGTTTTTGATAAAAAAAAAATTACCAGCAATACATGTGATTTTACTCAAAAATATGAGTAACTGAAAAAATGGTTCAAATATATATGTATACATACACTCTTTTTTTTTTTACCAAACTATCGCTATGTATCTATTTCAAAAATTTTGTTGGCATTAAATGACCCACTGAGGTTTTGATATGCTATAAAATCAACCAAACAATTATAACAGTTTAAATATCTGGAAATTGTTTTAACAGAAGATGGATTGTGCGGCACTGAAATCCGTACGTGTATTGGGATAGCGAAAGATGCCTTCCAAAGGCTAAGCAAAGTATTAAGAAACAGAAAGATGTTTAAATAAACATAAGAGAACTGAACTGCTACATGATACTATTCTCCTTTTTTGGCAGTGAATGCTGTTCCACGTCTTCAAAGATGAAGAAGAAACTTGAGGTGATACAAATTAGGTTCTAAAGAGGATGCCGAGGATACGATATACTGAACACATGCATTTAACATTTGAATGAGATAGGGAGCTTGGAAAATCTGATACTCACAGGGCATATCGTAGGCAAGCGGGACCAAGTTAAAGAACGCATAACCTAATTAGTGAGCTTGTGTAAATGCGTCGCAGTTCTGGGTTTCGGAGAGATAACAAAAAGAAAAAAAATTACTAAGAGCTAGGACAGGAGATTGTGGTGAGTCATCATTGCCAACATCCCTGAGGCGACACGGCTTATAAGAGAAGAAGAAAGAAACTTTAGTCCCTTTATCGCAAGCCGTAGTGTAATCGGTGCTCTAATATTCTTACCATGTACCATACTAAATTAATGAGAATGCCTGTAGTAATATGGCAGTCGGCAATCTTTCAGAAAAGGGTTCTCAAATCGTTAGAGAACCACTAGAAAATGGTATCTTCGAAAATATCTGTTTTCCTTACACGTATTCTGTCAGATAAAATGTATCCATCTGAACCCTCTAATAGAAATGAATACAATATGGGAACCAGTAATAAGGAGTGTCAGAGAAAAGTGATAATAGCAACAAAAATTGCAATATGAGCTCTGGTAAAAACATGTAATAATAACAGCAAAAATTGCAATATGAGCACTGGTAAAAAAAGGATGCTGAAGATAGTAGGTTTATAATACGCAGAAATTCATAGCCAGCTGTCATCAAGGACACATGGCACAGTGGATAAAGACGTTAGTTTGATCCAGTGACAGTTCAAGACCCGGTTAAGGCAGTGGAGAACATTCAGAGGGAAATTAACAGGAGATAACTGATAACTGACATCCATTAAACATGGCACGTGGAACTAGAACAGTCTACCCCAGTGAGCGAAATAAATGGTTAAGTTCGACATTCCAACTACCTGAAGAATGCCGGAACGTACAACGGCTGAAACGTTGTAATAAATATGGCGACAAAGATGAAGACAGTAGTCCGAATAATATAAATAATGTACATAATACCTCATCTCAGAAATATAGACAGATACTAAATTCAATATACCTCAGTCTAATTTCCCTTTCATCAATTGAATTATGTCGTTCACTTATTTAATGCATTTCTTCTTATGAAGTTGTGTGAAAGACAAAGCCTTCTTTCTTGTCTGTTAAACTAAATTATCACATTCATTTAATAAATAATATCGCTGAGTTTTATGGTGATTTTATAAGTCAAGATGTGACAGGAAGAGGAAAGTATGGGGCAGCAAGGGAGGCATGAACTCACGTTTCAGCCGTACGTGATCTAGCAGAATAAACTTGCTTAACATTACACTAGGTCGAAGTGCCTAAATGAAAAAAGAAGATGATGATGATGATGATTAAGAAGAAGAGGAAGAAGGAAATGAAGGAGATGACGAAGAAGATGATGATGGAGATGAAGAAGCGGAAGAAAAGATAAGGATGAAGAAGTAGAAAGGCAAAAAAGATAAATCAGCAGAAGAAGCAGAAGATGAAGAGGAAGAAGAATAGGATTAAAAAGAAGAAAGATAAGATGATGAAGAAGATGAAGACGATGAAGTAAAAGAAGAAGAAGTAGTAGAAAAAGAAGAAGATGAAGATGAAGAAGGAGGAGGAGGAGGAAAAGAAGATAAATCAACAGCAGCAGAAGATGAAGAAGAAGAAGATGACGATGAAAAAGAAGAAGGACACGAAGAAGCTGATAACGAAGAAGAAGAAGAAGAAGAAAAAGGAGAAAATGATGAAGAAGAAAAAGAAAGGGAAGATGAAAAGGAAAAACGGAGAAGAGAAAGATGAAGAAGCAGAGGAAGAAAAAGAGAAAAAGTTGAAAAAGAATAAAGAGAAGAAGATGAAGATGAAGACAAAATAGTAGATGATGATTAAGAAGAAAAAAAAAGAAGTAAAAGTAGATAAAGAAGATAAATAAAAAAGATGAAGGAGAAGAGCGAAAAGAGGAAGATGAAAAGAAGCTGAAAAATGAAGTTCAGCTGCAACTAGGCTGCTTGTATGCACACGCGAAAGGGAAAAGAAGCTGAAGATGTATGAAAAATAATAGTAACAATAATTATCATGCTGGTAATATCGCATTTAAAAACGACTACAACCAATATTAGCGCCGTTCGTGGCATGGTTGATAATAATTTTAATATAACAAAGCGAAAAATATTATCACTCAACAAGGAATATTTTTCAAAATTGACGACAGATCAAAGCAAATAGTCTGGGAAAATAAATACAGGCATCTCAGTCTCCGAGCCGGCCCAATCGGAAAGAAATGCATCATGTCTTAAAACCACTTAACTATAAACATCTGGATTTCTAACTGAACAATCAACCGAAAAAGAAATTATTCACTATACCAGCTGGAATCTAAGAACGTGAAATTAATAATCGCTTCGACTGAAAACATTAGATCAATAATAACAAACATGTCAGATATTGATTGAATCTATAAAGTAATGCAGTAAATAGCCGTATCTCTCTCTCTCTCTCTCTCTCTCTATATATATATATATATATATATATATATATATATATATATATATATATATATACCACATGTAACAACAAAATTGTCCAATTGTTAGATTAAGTTCTGAACCGTTGTATCTTAGAAATGATTAAAGATAACTTAATGGAATTCTCTGAGGTTTTTACGCCACTATTGGACTCTACTTTGAGCAATAGGAAGGTATAATTACTCTCAAGCTTAACAGAAGAATCGTGATGATATCGATCGTAAACGAAAAGGACATGTTAGTCATTAATTAATCGTAGCTTAGGGTCAAAAGCTTATCAAATATTGAAATAAAGTTCAAATATATACATTATTCCAGGAACATTTTCCAACTCATTGAAGATTATTATCGCCCTCTCTAATAATCTAAATTTCTATCCTGGAGTAACCTCACAGGTTTCACATACAATTTCATTTTCAAATCTTTTTTCACTGTCATAGCTGAAACTCTTCTCTTAGGTGCCAAACATTTTATGAATTGTGTTCGATCTTTTATAATTGATCTCTATGTTGAAATGATGATTCCTCTTCTTGTTTTGACATTATGATACAGTTTTCTTCTCTACTCTTCCCTCTTTTAAAAACTTATTCACCGTTTTCTTGAGGATTCTTGAGCGAACTTTAAAGATGAAAGCTAAAGTATGAATTTTGGTACAATTACCTTAAGTCCTCAATGATCTATTTTCTCACACCATTGCTCAGTTGTGAAGACAGTGTGTTTGACACAAAATGATTTTAACCTGTTCGCTTTTTAGCTGAATACCTCAAAAGTTTTTTTCAGTGATTCTTGCGATAAATGGTGTCAAGATGGCTAAACGTATTTCCCGAAAACCAGGAAAAAAGTAACTCAATAAGTTTAGTGTTTTTTTTATATTAAACATTTTATGGAATGGATAATTATGCTGTTACAAGATTTAGACAATTTTGCTGTTTTACCCGGTACACACACGATCTAAATCCTCAGACCTACAAATTCAAAAAGAAATCGAAAAATATAACTCCGGGTATAAAAAACAAAATGTTACTGATAGTGTATGTGTGGAAGTGGGAAACAAGTGTGAGAGGGAAATGTATGAAAGCTCTAGAGAGAGGGTGTAAAAGAAGAAAGAAGGACAGGGAGGCCTAAAGGTCAAGGTGGAGATTAAAATTTAACAGAGGGAAGTTTTAATGAGAGGAGTTAAATAACGGTTTAAATGAGATACAGATAAATATGAATTATTTTCAGATGTATAAATCACTACCAATTTGCTGACCTAAAATTAAAATAAAAAAAGGCACCGAAAACGTGTGGATACATTTGGGGTGACACTACCTACATTAAAAAACGATATGGTCTAAACTTAAAATCCAGCCAATTCATACTGCCGATGTGAAAAATTTCCGTCTGCTTTCCAATACTAACCTTATCTATACAAGAAAAGAGAAGATGAGAGAGAGGGGAAGAAAGGGTGGGGGGCTCAAACTAAAAACGAGAGCTTTTATAAGAGAAATGATGTGTAATAAAGAATAATTAAACAAAGCAAGTAATATCATCTACAAATTTAACAGAAACATATAAATATATTTAAGAATATTTAAACTAGTAAAGACCTACTATTTATATGCACAAAAACACATACGTATATACCCAGACACACACACACACACACACACATATATATATATATATATATATATATATATATATATATATATATATATATATATATATATATATATATAAAAGCATGGATGAATAGTAGACTTATATGTTAGCAATATAGATAGTTTTGATCCGTGCTCCGGACACAGTATGGTTAGCAACTGCTACTCTTAAAAGATATCATATTTGGTAAGCACCTGTAAGACCTGAACTTGGCCTATGAGTGTAGCAATGATTAGATGACTCCTTTTGTCAGCAATGAAGCATTCTTGACGCGTCACCCTCCACCAAACGCAACAATTATGTGAAGTGATCATCCAGCCTTTCGATAGCTTACAATCCGATACCTCCCAAAGGGCCCTAATTGAACACGTGTTCATCTCAGTGGTATTAAAATTAGTGACAATGGAATATTGCACCTAACGAAATTTTATTTCAGCATGCAAGACCGGTTCACTGCTATGGGATCTGATACGTCATAAGAATGCCGAAAATCTTATCAGTCATTAACAAACGAATAGCATGCTTACAATTTATCCAGGCAAACACATGGACCGTCTTTTAAAATCTCACTTTTCTTCAGTATATTAAATTGCGATAAAAGATGGTTAAAATGGCGCTAATCAGTTATTTTAGCAAAAAAAAAAAAAAAAAAAAATCTTCCATTTAATTTAAATTAGTTTTGAAATGCAGCAACGTATTTTGCTAATTGGAAATATTCAATTTAATCTATTAGCTTGAAATTAAAACGAAAATAAAAGTTTCTAGAAAGATTTTTATAATTTTTAAAAATTAATGTTAAACCATAAATATCTCGTTTTCTGTGGAGATACGTAATATATAGTAATATAATTAAATACTTATTGGAAACTAAGTGATAACTTTCTGAATAATAGCAACATCTGTTTGCGTAACTGGAATGAAAGCCTCTTCGGCGAAAATATACATAGAATTCAAGCATCTGCTTGTAATTTGAAATTAAAAAGCATCTGATAGTCTTCTAGCTTAAAAATGACTCACAAGGCAAATTTCATAATGAAAGTGAAATGTTTAATTACTTCAGAGCTTGAAAAATTTACACAGAATGCTGGAAACTGTAAACGGTTTCGACAATCTTTGAAGATTCTGGCCATTTTGGTTCAACCCTGATTGAGAAAATTTTCTTGCCGATCTCTATCAGCGGAGAAGTTATACATAACGCACCTTTGTCATTCTATGTTATTTTTATTTATTGTATTAATGGGGAAGCGTAGAAAGACACAAGGTGTCGAGTTTTAAACTAAGAGCACAGACATACACTTATGTTTTGAAGGCTAACACATAGCCATGATTCAAGAAGAAGTCAATAAATTTCAATAGGATTTTTATGCACTGGACACAACTGTCTTCTAATTCGAATTCTTGTTGTTTATTTGTTCTCAGTAATTTATTTTTTATTTACATTCTTATTTGCTAGAAAATTCATGTTGATGTGACAATGTTTCTTTTTGTTTACCACAAAAGATCACGTTGTTGAATCTGGACTGGAAAACCGTTTTGTAACTTAAAGATAATTTCGATTTACTATTCTCGAAGATAGACTTTCAGGATGAATTTGAGTAAAGAAATCTAATGAAATCCACGTGTCAACGACTTGGGAAATTTGTGTAAATGGATGGACAAAAAAAGAAAAGAGCCATAATCCAACATGAAAGATTATGGCACAGAGAAAGTGCGCGCCAGAGAGAGAGAGAGAGAGAGAGAGAGAGAGAGATGGGGAAAGTGGGAGACAAAGAATGGATAAAGGCTAGGAATGATAACTCGGAGAGCCGAGTTCGAATTCCAGTTGGGTTCGTTACTTTCAGTTGAAAAAGGTCTGAATCCATCTTTCTCTTCCCAGCTATGAGTTAAATAGAAGGGCAGATTTGATTGACAACCTGTCTACCCAAGAAAGAAACGCCAACCTACTGTGGGAAAATTATCTGCCTAGTCAGTCCTGAATCTAAAGAGACAAGCGTTGTATGGCACTTAAATTTACTGATCAGCGGATGAAAGCAATACTGTTATTTCCTAATAAACATCTTAAAAAAAATTAACGTCAAAATTTTCATTACAAAGTTATTTATTTTTGTTTTCTTCATAAAATAATAAAATCTTTTTCGGAATTTATTGTATTTCTTTATTATTATTTAAAGAAATACAAAAACATTCTGTCGTTAAAATCGAACACGACTATTTCGTGCTGATCAAAAATAGTCTTGAATTAGAAAAGTGAAGGTTTACCATTATATTTCATGTTAACAATGGCGCGTGTTGTTTCGCGGGCTTAGTCCCATTTCTGTGCTTTGTTGCGTGATACACTCGTTTCCTTGTTTAAGAATATTGTGCATGCCATAAAATCCTATTAGCGAAATTGCTTCAATCAAAGCAGTCCCATGGATTTATGCATTATGTTTCGTTATTTCTTTCTGTGTACCGCATGTAGGCGTCGTGGTAAATAATCACCGATGATGGATTAGTGGAAGAGAAGAGAGAAAATGGAGAGAACTCGCACGGTGGAGTAAAGTTAAGTCAAATGTCTTAGGAAAAAAAAAAAATTCATTTTCTATCTACCCACTGGAAGCGCGACATTAATAATATGACAAGTTTTCTTGTCATCGAAACAAATATTATATTGCTATGCGCAAAGAGGACATAGATGACCGGGTTCAAGTTCCAGGCTTATATTTTGCGTTAACATCGGATTGATACTCTCTTGGGAGAGGCATAATTCTATCCCCCCCTACATTCAAACTATAAATAAATAGTTTGGTCACTTTAACCTTTGGTGGAATTATGTCTAGGGTAAGGACAATTTTGAATTCTAAAACGTAGAAAAAACAGCACGAAGTGATTCCATTTTCTTTTCCAATAAACCATAGCCATTCCCGGATCATAGAGAAGGAAGGAAGCTATGGAGAACCATGATCGTCTTCAACCTGATGGAACATGTAACTGAAAAAAATGAACAGTTACGCTTCAGTTGCTTGTATAATTCAAAGTTGATAATTTTCACCATCCAATCATGAATATTTTCTACTCTTTGATGAGCTTATTGGATATGGCCTGATCTTTATCGCCACAGTATCTTGGAGATGGTGCTGAAACGTTTTCATACCGACAAAGAAAGGATTCGAAAAAATAACGAAATGCGTTCTATTTGGTCAAATTTGTGGTAACGGGTCTAGTGTATGTTTCTATTTTACTGTATCTACTTTTGGCTTCTATAGAGATATTTTTTATCAATTGTATATTTCTGAGTCATTATTAATATGTATTGGGTTTCTCTTTTCAAATGTCCTCTTCGCAATCATGTATTTACCGTCTTAACAGCTGTTCTTTTTTGTCTCTTGAAATATTTGTGTATATTCAATTTATTGATCCTTCCTTTTACATTTTTGTCAATTCAGCTAAACTTCATTTTACCTTAACTTGTATTACCTTCGAGTACCTTAAGAGTAGGGCTGGCAAATTTATCAATATTCATGTTGTTGTTTTCTGTTATTGTAATTATTGTTATTATTTCCTTTGATTTCTGTTGTATACACATTTCTTTCTGGGTCCCAACCGAAGACCTAAGTTCAGAAATGGCTTCATGATATTTCCCACGGACCATTTTCGTTAAAAAATAAACAAAGATCACACACATTTTCCATAGATAAAGCTCTTCGTAATGCGTAAATTGTACTTGTGAGTACAGTTTTTTTAGATTTGATTAAGTTACTGTCTGTCGGGGATCCCTTCAATGAGTTTATCGGGCCATTTTCTAATTAAACCGAGGTCTCCAACCACAACTGGATGTATTGATGTCGTCGTGTGCCACGTATTTTGAATTTCACTTCATGATCCTTGTATTTTGATAGGTTTTTGAAAATCTTCAATAATAAATTACACTCTATAGAAACTACCATATCAATGAAGAATGTACATTCTGTTTTTGCGAACTTTGATCCCGACGTCTGGGCGATTAGCTTTAATTGTTCTGCCTGTTTGTATTGTAAAGTCCCATACAGTTCTTACAAAACCCATGTCTGTAACTGGTTCTGGGTGGTGTTCTTGTTCTTGTTCAATTTCTTGCGGTTTTCTTCGTGTAAAAGTTGCATATTTTCCAGTACAGATATTGATCCAATCTGTCATGCCGAGTTTTATATTGAGCGGGTGTTAATAACGTGAAACGTGATAAATGATGGTCAATTTTTTTCTGGATGTCTATCATAGAATCTGCATTTCGGGTTAACCCTGTTTTTGTGTATGTGTCCTTGGTAAATTCTAGTTAGAATGCACAGTTTCCGTGAGGTAAAAATAAAATCTCCTGTTTCAGCTTTTAATCCTACAGTCCGTATCCTCTGATGGGTACAGGGTTTGTATACATCAGCTTGTTTGACACGGCCAGAAGACTGACCATAAAGAGGCTTATCTTGACATCGTTTCTGCATTTACTTCATTGCATTTGATTCCCTTTTTAGGTTCTTTGCCGCTACCTGCACTAGGTGTATTCTTACAGGATAAACGTTCTTCTTCTTCTTCTTCTTCTTCTTCTTCTTCTTATTATTATTATTATTATTATTATTATTATTATTATCAAATCTTATTATTATTATTATTATTATTATTGATTTCTGGGGTTTACACATTTCTTTCCCGTTCCCGCCTAGGGACCTAAGGTTAGAAATGGCATCACCACACCTTCCACTGACAAAAAAAAAAAAAAAAAATTACGTAGATAAAGCTCTTCGTAAAGTGTAGGCTGTACTTGTAAGAACAATTTTTTGTATCTCCTTGACGCATGGACTTCCAGGAATCCCTTCAATTAGTCTACTGCAATCTTTTCCAATCAATCTTAGGGCTCCAACTACAACAGGGAGTGTTGATGTTCCCATATGCCACATTTTCGGGATTTCTATTTCAAGGTCCTTGTATTTTGACAGCTTTTTGAATATCTTCAAAGATTCATTGCAGTCAGCAGGGACTGCCATATCAACAAGGAGGCACCGTTTTTGTTTGTGGTCTTTAATAGCAATATCTGGGCGGTTGGCTTTGTTCTGTCAGTGTGTATTGTGTAGTCCTATAGAATTGTAACAGGTTCTATCTCCGTAACCGGGTCTGGGTGGTGTTCATACCAGTTTCTTTCAGTTTTCTACCCGTAGAAGTTGCAGATTTTCCAGTGCAGATATTGCCCTACTCTGTCATGCCGGGTTTTATTATTATTATTATTATTATTATTATTATTATTGTTGATGTTATTATTAAATAAAAGATTAAGTGAAGACATGTGTGATGTCAGCAACAATAATGCAACATCACCTGAGCTTGCAGAACATTTTACTACTAACGACTCTAATTTTGACAAACATCTTAAGGTACACATTCTGAAAAACAAAAACATTCAGAATCTGCCGACCTGTCGACCCTTAAAACGCATGAGGGTTGCTTACGCATGCAAATTACTAACTTCCCGCTTCGGGGAGGTGGGGAATAAACAAAATGTCAGCTGAGTTCCTGAAGATTTATACTAAACTCTTTGATTAATTCCTCTTAGTAACTATGTTACTATTTAATTAACGGAAAATTTCAAGATGAAAACAATCATCATCATATTAAGCAGGTTTCAGTTTCATGCCTTCACTCAGGCGGTGTTTCATTCGTTTTCACGCGTTCATTACCAGGACAGGAGGGTCATGATTTCATTACAAGACAAGCAACATTTGTACAAACATATACTTTTTTGTAGATTTATATATATTTTTTTATAATTGAAAAAAATGGCTTAAAAAACTTGAAGAAGACAGACATTCTGTTGAAATATTGTTTGCATTGACAAACATTGTATTTTTTCTTTTCGTTATCTTTTCTTAAATCCAGCTCTTATCTTAACTATTATTATCATTATTATTAGTAGTAGTAGTCGTAGTAGTATAAGAGGAGGAGGAGGAGGAGGCACGGTGGATAGCGGCTTGGATTGAGGAATCGGAGGGCCGAGTTCGAATTCCAGTCGAATCCATTACATTCACTTACGTTCTAATACCCTTGGGAAAGGTGTGAATTCTCTTCTTCTGTCTCCAGCTATGAGTAAGAACAGACTGGGTTCTATAGCCTTGGATGGCAACTGGTCTAGGAGAAGGACAACTCTGAATTCAAAACATGCGGAGGGTCGTTTGGGGACCTTGTGGCACGTAGTGCACCAGGTCTCTGTAATCGGCCCTTCACCACTATAATCAAATTTCATGTGCTATACATGCGGGTGGGGAACGCTTGTGAATTCCAAATTCCCATGAAACTCCAATATTGGAGCCGGCTCAACCAACCTCGGGTGAATGCCGTTACAGGTAAGCAGGGGTAGGTATTATTATTATTATTATTATTATTATTATTATTATTGTGTGTGTGAGTTCTGCACACAAACAACGTAACGTTAGAGTATACATATACGAAATCAAATGTAGCCATTATGACATGAACGCTGATGAAGATAAAGAGTAACTAGGCACATATATCGTTACCGATATGGTGAAAGGATTTGATAAAAAAGCGCGAAATTTTGTAAGCCGGGCCCAATTATAAATACCTTCAATATATTCCGTTGTAACTAGATATTACAATTACGTCGAGGTTGCCTGGCCTCATTCTTGAAACTTTAAAAAACCTGTAGTCATCTGACCATAACACTCCTCCCATACATCAATTCATGAACATATGCAGGCACAGTAAGTAAACCCCTGGGAGACATACCCAACAGTTAGTCGGGTAAACGACTAACGAATCCACCGTACTAAACAGGACATTTACTGTATACCATTTTAATTCAACGAAGCAAAACAGTTACTTTGTTACCACCACCAACGAATCAATGTCTAAACTCATGAGAGTAGCATGCATCAAATATAGCATCAGGGCAATTATTATTATTATTATTATTATTGTTATAATCCTTATTATTTCCAAGGAGTGAAGTTGAGGATCAAATGACTTCAGATCTGCAGGACATTCAACAATATCTTCACCTCTACCGTTACGATTGTAATCAAGTCTTTTTCAGTATTATTCATTTTTTTTAGTTCAGTCATGCCGCTAGTATTTTCTAGATAATTCTAAGTGTTCAATGACTGACATGTTTCACATTTTTATCAGTTGTCAATTAAAATTTTCCCGGTTATATCATCCATTATTCATTTTTTTTTATTAATATTCCTTCCATCTTCATTTGCTGTACTAGCAACTAGGCTAAGGTTCTTTACAGAGTTGACATATTTGTTTGGTAATTTTTGCGGTTCCAACAACATTTCGGACAGTCAGTTAGTCGTATGATATTCTTCAGATGTCTGACACTTATGAAGTAAGACAGTCTTATTTTTCGATGGTGCAAAGCAAAAATATTAGCAAATATATGTCTTTAACGGTTACGAGCATTGCTTGTACAATAAATCTGATCAGAATCGTTTATAATTTTTATTTGTGTAGAAGAGCAACATAAAAATTATCTCCTTAATGTCTACAGTAAGATATGAATTATGAAGAAAATAAATAAAGATCAATATTAGTTAATAGGTTTCTAAAAGATCCCGTATTAATTGGAGATTCTTACGTATAAATCGTTAGTAATCGTTTTCGCCCAAATTGAAGAACGAGGTGAAAATTAATAATGGCTGAGAATGATTTAATGGATTAAAAAATGTTTTAATAATCCTTTATATTGTTTATTTTCAATTTGGAATCTGCTGGACCACTGACATGGCTAAGTTTGATTGTGCTTTTTATTCTTGTCCTTTTATCTGGCCTGGTGTCAACAAACAACAACAAAAAAAATACATTTTGGATAATTCTCGTGGATTATGCGATAACAGTTTTCTGGAAATCTATAATATTGGTCTCAGTTCCAATCTTCTCTAAGCCCTCTTTCACGTTTCTAGATGTTGTTCCAAGTGCTCTCATTATTATAGGAATTACTCCAACACTCATGATTCATAGCTTCTTCAACCCCTTAGCCATATTCTAGTATTTTTCAATCCTTTCAGTTTCATTGGCGTCTTCTTTTATATCACATAAAACAGTATATTTGTATAATTTGATACTTACTACATTCTTTATTTATCACAATATGGTCAGGTCTCTGTGCTTCAATGACCTGATCTAACCGGACCGAGATCTCACATAATATCATGTCACTGCCATTTTTTTATCACTCTCTATGGATGATATTCATACCATTTCTTTCTTCAACTGAAGGTAGATTTACGCCATATTTCAATATGGATTCTCGTATCAATCCACTCATATCACCGCTTGTACTACTAGCTAGGGATCTCGAATTACTGGATTGATATCTGGCGTGATACAACTGTGTCTCCTGGACAGGTGATGATTTTTAGACTTGACCGGCAGCACTCCTAGAGATGGTGTCTCTGGAGAAATACTTGTAGCTGTGTAGACTTAAATTCAATTGCCTTCATATTATCAATGACATGTCTAATCAAAATATGGAAAATAATAGTGTGAATATTAGTAGAACCGATCAGAAAGGATTTCCGCTCGGAAGATGTCGTCTTGTACAGCAAGGAGGGGCCCAACCGTATTTCTAATACTTTTAGATTGAGGAAGAGAAAATGGTCAATATGGGTGAAAAGAACTTTGACTGTGTGTAACGACAGTTATTATTATTATTATTATTATTATTAGTAGTAGTAGTAGTAGTAATAATAATAATAGTATCTGTATTTACACTTTAAATGAATCGGGAAGCATCGTGTCGAAGTTTTCGCAAATCCCCTGAAGTTTCCAATATTCTTTTCTGGGTCGTCCTCGATTTCAAGGAATTTGTGGTCCGCATCGTCTCACATTCTCTACTGAATCGTCCAGTCGTATAGAAAGGAAATTTAGAATTGTCCAACGCGTTCATTGAATGAGATGCTTAACGGTTCCACTAATATTCTACTAGACCTTTTGATTTGAACGAAGGTAATATTATTTATTGATTTATCAGCCACTTGCAGTCTCAGGCTTCTGATGGAATGTCTACGTCTACACTGTGATACATTTTAATAGATCATGAATAGCGGTAATAAGAGAGTCTGAAGAATCACACACATATATATATATATATATATATATATATACAAAAATACAATATATAAAATATATTTTATTGTCTTTTGCGACTTGCAGTGTGATGTGGACGCGCAAATTATTTATGGCTGATTTGAAAAGAACAGGAGACAGAATTCTAAATTATCTTGGGCAGCAACCGGACATTTATACATGTTTGATTAAAAGCGACTGAAAAGGTACCGCGTTTAAGTTATTTATTCAATTTTTCTTGTGAAAACAAGTTTTTTTTTTCTTTTCTGGGTATAAAGTTTGTAAAAGGTGTCAAAAATCAATTGACAAGCATATATAAATAATACAGTCAAAACAAAACACACATAACTGAAAATTCTGTTCAAAAATGAAACAGACTGTCGCTGCTTGATGTTGATCTCAGTGTCCACTTCTATATTTATATAAACTCACAATCGCACACAAATGCTTTCTCTCTCTCTCTCTCTCTCTCTCTCTCTTTTAAAAAAATATGACTAACAAACTCATTTCCAGTCTAAATCTAAAATCACTTTACCCTAATATCCCGGTTGAAAAATGCCTAAATGTCTTAAAAAGGCTCAACAAAATCAAAGATAAACCTCTCCTTACCAATAGCGAAAATAATAAAAAAATCTACTCTTTCGTCACATATTTCCATCACATATAAAAAGTTAGCTTCCTCTGTATTGAAGAACTAAGGGAAATAAATATGGCAGACAAATTCATGGCCAGTCTAGATTAGTCTTTACCCTAATATCCCGGCTGAAAAATGATTAAATCTCTTAAAAAGCATCTAACAATATCAAAATTAAACCTCTCACTACCAATAGCGAAAATAATGATAAAAAAAAGAACTACTCTTTTATCACCAGTTAATATTATCGAACTTTCAATAACAATTTTTACAAACAAAAATTTGGATTAGCAATGGGATCCCCTCTCAGTGGCATGTGTTTTCTTGGAATTTCTCGAATCTACTTCTTTGCAAAACATTTTACCTAAACAATCAAATTATTTCCGATATATTGATTAATATTAATATATGTCCGGGTCTTGTCGATAAATTAAACAAAGTCGAAAACACAATAGAATTTACATACGAAATAGGAAAACAAGACAAAACAATGCTTTAACTTTCTTAGGCATTATGTTACACCAAGTTGACAACGGCCTAAACAAAAATACAAATTTACAAAAATAAACCAATAAAAATACCATAAAAGAGGAATACATGAACATTATCATGAAGACTAAGGTCTTTCATGTCTCTCTTCTCTCTCTGTCTCTTTACACAGGCAGTTACTTTGCATTAATATCCCACTTTAAAAATGCTTAAATCTCTTAAAAAACATGTAACAAAATTAAAGTTAAACCTCTCCCTACTAATAGCGAAAATAATAAAAATCTGCCGTCTCATCAATGATCAATGAAAAATTTGGATTAGCAATGGGATCTCCTCTCAGTAGAGTGTTGGCATGTATTTTCTTGGAATTTTTCGAGTCAACTTCTTTCCAACACATTTTACCTAAACAATCAATATATATTGATGCTCTATTAATATATCCCCAGTTCGTGTAGATAAACTAAACAAAGTCGAAAACCCAATAGAATTTACTTACAAAATAAAATAAAAAAAATAAAACAATAGTTTGATAATTATTCTGAACTTTTGATGACAGCAAGTATTTCTCTTGACGTGAAGGGAACACTTTATTGAAATCCGGTAAAACTGCATACTTCTTCCGTCATAATTCTCCCGAAATGTTTCATATCTGCACAGTTTAGCATCCAAGCATAAAGAAAGAGTAATTTTATGGCAAATGGATTATGACTGCTGAGGATAATGATTTCGTATACAATAGTACGTCTTTCTAAATGAGTAAATATTACCAAATATTAGTCGTTAAAATAATTAAAAAAATAAATTCTTTGACTCTCTTCTGCTATCCATTCACACAACACAAAACAAATTGTTAATCAATGTTTACCCCCGCCACACTTCATTTCAGTATGCCTTGTGAATGTTATATTCGACTGACCTTCTTTCTTCATTATGTGTTCCAGACATTTCATCTGTCTTTTTTCTGGTTTTAAGAATACGGTTCCTTGTTGTTTATTAAGAATTCTTCATTGTTTTCGTAAAAGACGTGGGTTGAGATATATTATAGTTGCTTCCAGTTTGTACATAATGCTTGATAAAATTGTCCAACTTTCGATGGTTCGTAAAATTATTGAGATAATATTCATTGCAGACATTACGTAACAAAGATCATATAAAAGGTCTTGGTATACTAAATATATACAAACAATGAAATGTTTTAATGGAACTTCTTAATAAAATACTAATATTTGAAATTTTTGTACTGATCGTCCTTTGTGGAGAAAGGTTAATCGAATAAATTATTTCGTGATAATTACTAAACGAAGCTTCATTCAAAATAGGTTAGATGAATTTCAATGAAACGTGGCCAGAGGCTTAGTGAAAAATGTCTGACTACCTAGAAAATCAGCATTTACAATCACGATTTTCTGTGCTATAAATCATTACGGGCACCTTATGTAATGCGGCCATGACAGTAGTTGGTGGTGTGTCTAAAGCTACCAAGGCTAAGTAGCTTAGTGTTTTCTAATATATACAAAAATACCCTTATAAACTGTCATAGTATTTAAGACATAGACAAAAAAATGAATGATCCATGCCTTTTCAAATGTCATTAATGTAAATTGGACAAAACAGATTTTGTTAGAATTTGAACACTATATGAAGATTCCACTTTCTGTGCCGATGACCATTAGGTCACACGAATTTGAAATGCTAACATATTATCTGGGTCTGAATATCGACCTGTAGACCGAGAGAAAATAGATGTACTTATCTTAATGATAAGGTCGGCGTATGAGTAATATGTAGAAATGATTTTGCTAAAAACGAGGAGAAAAATAAAAACAGACCAGAAGTTAGTCAAACTTAATCCTCCTGCGGTCTTCTGGTGTACAAAGTAAATTCAATGTAGATCAACATTTAGTTTACTATAGATCAATACATCACAGGAACAGAATTCTGGGTGAAAATATTAAATTAAAATAATCTAAAAAGAATGGAAAACCTGACACCGGAATTCGAGTTTTTATTGGAATAAACAAAAAAAAAAGTCTTCTATAATCAAATTACTCAGAAACATTCCGTTAGAAACAAAGAAAAGTGTACTGAAAATGTTAATTTCTATATGGCGGTAAATGCTAAAAAAATCTTCGCGGAGGTAGATAAGATTATGGGAATGTGGTTCTACAGAAGGAAGCAAAGAATACAAAGAAAAGTGTGCTGAACTACTATGTAATATCAATCAGTAAATGCTAGTCAAGACACTCACAAATATAGTGGAGACTTGAGGCAAAGGAATGTGTTTCTCCAGAAGAATGCTGATAGTGTCACGTACAGAGCCTGTGTGCAACGAGGAAGTCTTCAGAAAAAGGGGGGAAAAGGAACTCTTATACTCACATTCAGAAAGTAACAGCCGAAACCTCTTAGAAACATAATGAGGAAAGAGGGATTGGAGAATATGACACTCACCGGTACGCCAAAAGTTAAAAGGGGAGAAGGGGGCAGCAGGCCATATACCTGAGAATCTCGTGTGAATGGATTGCAGAACATGACGTGGGGAGTTATTTTAAAAAGCAAACGATACTGTAAATTATTGGAGGTTGTGGAGAACCACATATCTTGAAGAGAAACATCACAATGAATAATAAGAAGAACAATAACGACAATCTTCGAAATGGAGAGAGAGAGAGAGAGTCTTAAAAATATGCATTCAAAATACTGGATTTTCTCCCGAACTTGTAAAAGTAAAATTATCTACAAAGACGATATGAAATAATTTCGTAATATATACCAACAAGATAATCCCAGGTCTAACACAAGGCGAGAACCAAATGACTTTCTAATGGCTTTCGAGATAAGCCTCACTGGTTTAGGGGTGTGCTCCTAAAACCGAACAAGGTTTGATTAAGTCTATAAAGCGTAAACATATGAAATCGGGACTGCGTATAACGACATAACTAATTTCAACCTCGGATGCACACACGAAGAATACAAGATATACTCGAAGATGCTAGACGACATCTATCTATCTATCTATCTATCTATCTATCTATCTATCTATCTATCTATCTATCCCAGTTCTTTCATTATCTATCTATCTATCTATCTATCTATCTATCTATCTATCTATCTATCTCGTCATATCTATCATATCTATCTATCTATCTATCTATCTATCTATCTATCTATCTATCTATCTATGTTCATTATGTTAATTATGTTCGTATCTATCTATCTATCTATCTATCTATCTATCTATCTATCTATCTATCTATCTATCTCAGTCTCGTCATATCTATCTATCTATCTATCTATCTATCTATCTATCTATCTATCTATCTATCTATCTATGTTCATTATGTAAGTATGTTCGTATCTATCTATCTATCTATCTCAGTGTCGTCATATCTATCTATCTATCTATCTATCTATCTATCTATCTATCTATCTATCTATCTATCTCAGTGTCGTCATATCTATCTATCTATCTATCTATCTATCTATCTATCTATCTATCTATCTATCTTCATTATGTATGTTCGTATCTATCTATCTATCTATCTATCTATTTATTTAGTCGTTTGTATCTATATATATATATATATATATATATATATATATATATATATATATATATATATATATATTTATGTATGTGCATGCTGGCATTTATGAGCAGATTTATCATTGAGAATATATAGAATAAGGGCCGAACAATAAATCCACAAGAGAAAGGCCAGTAAAATAAAAATTAGAAAGGCAGAGTCTAAGGGCTACGGTTTCATCTAAACTATTTACAACGAGCCTTGAAAATATTTTCCCATAGCGAAACTGGTAAGTGAAGCAAGTAATCATAAACAAAGAATATTTAAAACGTCGACATTTTCCATTTTCTCAGAACCTTCGGAACGATTACAAGAAATGATAAATTACCCGAAGAATGAAATTCTCAAAAAGAAAAGAATGGTAATTTTCTGTTGCAGCTTTCTGCAAGATCGTAAAAATAGATCATTCGGAGCTAGAGGCCTTTCAGATGGATATTCTTAAGAGGAGGAAAAGACCATGAAAATGAAAGAGGGTGAAATATAACGATTATTTTGAAGGTATCTGATATAAACACAGGCGTAATGAGAAACACCTGAAACGATAAAGTGTATAGTGATTGTATGTGGCATAGGAGTGAAATGAAAAAAAAACTTACAACATTGCCAAAGATGCACAAGGATCGACAGAGTGACAACTGCTAAGGATGACAGAAAAATAGGTCAAAATCGATAAGGAAACAGACCCAGGCATAGAAAGAGGTCAGGGTTGACACGGAAACGGAGTAAGACATGTAAAAAGGTCAAGATGAATATGAGAACAGGCCAAGAGGTAGAATAAAATCAAGGACACATGGCACAGTGGATAAAGGTGTTAGATCCAGTGACAGGACCCAAAGAGTGTGAGTTCAATACCCGGTTAAGGCAGTGGAGAACTTTCAGAGGGAAATTAACAGGAGATAACTGATAACCGACCTCCATCAAACACGGCACGTGGAACTAAAACAGTCTACCCCGGTGAGCGAAATAAAGGTTTCAGTTCGACATTCCAACCACCTGAAGAAGGCCGGAGCGTACAACGGCCGAAACGTTGTGATAAATATGGCGACAAAGATGAGGAGAATAGTCCGAATAATGTAAATAATGTACATAATACGTCATCTCAGAAATATAGACAGACGCAGTAAGACATATAAAAAGGTCAAGATAAATATGAGAGGAGGCCAATAAAATCAAGATGTATCAGCAAATGGATCAAGTGATAGAATGTGGTCAAGATTTTTAAGGAAACGGACGGAGAAAAGAGGTAACGATGGATAAAAGAAGAGACCAAGACATAGAGAACTTGTCAACATAACCCAAGGAACGCACCAATTTATATAGAGAGGTCAACATTGCTAAGCGGACACAATAAGGGATAGCTTGATTTCACAATGGATAAGGAAAATGGTTCAAGAGATAGAAAGTGGTTATCATAGATAAGTGAAAAGACCAAGAGATAGAAAGAGGCTAAGAAGGATATTGGCACGGATCAAGATATTGAAATGAGTAAATATATATAAAGTAACGGACAAAACGATATAAACAGGTGAAGTTGAATTAGAGAAAGATCCCCGGTAAGAGGTGTACAATGATCAATGGATAAGAATGTAGATAGTCGGGAAATATAGTAATATTAAAGGGTGGAATGAAAGTAAAAAAAAATTAGAGAGATTAGATAGAGTGCATTCCAGTTAGAATTTCTAATGACGCAATAGTATAGGGTTGCTCGCCATGGAAATATTGGTCAAAGATATTTTAATGATCATAATCATATATAGGATGGTAATCGACGCAAAATATAATTTGTTCTAATTGAAGCTCGCACGTGTTAAAGGGATATTTTTAATTTGTGGCACTAATATATATATATATATATATATATATATATATATATATATATATATATTCCTTGAAGGATTACATTCCGACAATTAGAAACTGCTTAGACATGGGTAGAGAACTGTAAAGGATAAGTAGACACAATATGTTTATATTATTCAATGAAACATATTTGATTGAAGATATACTGTCTAAAGAAACACACACCCATATATATATATATATATATATATATATATATTTAAAATTTTACAATATCCAGTTTATCATATTTCTCTAAATACTGTTTGTTGATTTACACAAAATCATATATCTTTATATCAAACGTTACAAACAAACAATCATGTCGCCATAACAGTTTGTCGACTGTCTTATCAGTTACCGGACCCTGTTTGCCCGGCAGTAGAAAACACATTTGCTTCTCGCAGAAAGGTTCGAAAACAACAACAATCCTAATGTCTAAGACTAATCTGATAAGCCCAACTCTAGCAAGAGGTAATGTGTCATGTGCTATGGAAATATTCACAAAAACTGAATTGAAATACATTATATTAACGACTATTTTTAGTCGTTTCTTTCAATGTAATTCGACCAGCAATAAATACACGATATCAGATTATAATATACAATAAAATATGTTAATGCTAATATTGGTATTAATCAATATTGGAAGAATTTTCAGGATATATTGAAGTAAATATACCGTGAGATTTTAGCTTACAATATCCTAATTTCTTTGGTATATATGTGCTTTTATTATGCTGCTCTAGGACGTTGCATAAAATCATAAATAAATATATTTAACATCATACCAATTAATATTACTTTTAAAATTTCCGATATATCGATATTGTCATGTAGGTAAGAGACATATAATCTCAAAATAAAAGGAAGATGGTGTAAATTTATGGAGTGATGTGAATACAAGATTGAATATTTCGAAATAAAATTGAACGCATGAAAAAGAACAAAAAACTTGACAACCTTGTCAAAAGAAGGACAAAGAAAACTGGTTTCACAAGAACGTGAAATGTTAATTAAATGTGAAGTAGTGTCCCCAATATGTAAAGTGGTTTGACTAGCACGTAAACAGAACTTACTGATAAGAAAATATTTAAAATTTATGCTGGGAATATATACAGAGGGAAAGATGCAGATTATTAATGTTAAGGTTAATATTTTTTGTTTAATAATTAGGAATCATTTACCATTCATTAAGCAACCAGTGTTTTTGTCTGTTGGAATTTATAACGTATTTCTCATCCAAAAATGTCTCAGGAAAACAGTCTTCTGGTTTTCACTGTTTTCATTCTTTCTAATATTAATCGAGGATTACATCCACACTTTTTATTGGAACGTCAGCATTTTGATGCTACCACTATTTTCTCTTCGAGTTACATGTGATATCAGTTTTAGTTGACGCTGCTGCAGTTAGACCTCAAGTGATGTGGTTTCTGTAAATTGATACAGTTCTTTGTGATTCTGTAGCGTCAGTATCTGTCTATATTTCTCAGATGAGGTATTATGCACACTATTTACATTATTCGGACCATTGTCCTCATCTTTGTCACCATATTTATTCTAACGTTTCGGCCCTTCAGTATCTGTCTATGTTTCAGAGATGAGGTATTATGCACACTATTTACATTATTCGGACTATTGTCCTCATCTTTGTCGCCATATTTATTACAACGTTTCAGTCGTTGTACGCTCTGGCCTTCTTCAGGTTTTCAGGTGGTTAGAATGTCGAACTGAACCCTTTATTTCGCTCACTGGGGTAGGACACATAGCACAGTAGATAAAGGCGTTAGATAGATCCAGTGATAGGACCCAAAGAGTGTGAGTTCAATACCCGGTTAAGACAGCGGGGAACATGGAGAGGGGAATTAACAGGAGATAACTGATAACTGACATCCATTAAACATGGCACTTGGAACTAGAACAGTCTACCACCGTGAGCGAAAT
>CAHIKZ030000003.1:785000-982500 GCA_903632075.3 Acanthosepion pharaonis
TTCTAGTATTGACGAGAGCTTCTCTCATGACATTGTTTGAAATATTGTGGAACCTCAAAATCGTTGTTATCACATTGGTGTTCTTACCTAGTCAGTTATATTACCAAGCGCTTGGTACAATAAAAATTATGGAAAAACTAAATAAAATCTTCCTTGTCAAAATTTACTGCAAAAATATATATATATATATATATATATATATATATATATATATATATCAAAGTGTAGGATAATGAACAGTAGGATTAGAGCGTTCAAAACACTAATTTAAAAATAATGCTCAATACATAAAGTAGAGCCGTAAATATTTATTTATCTCATGCAGTGTTATATTAGAACATGCACATATCCACTACAAAATTGTATGTTTTTTTTTCAGTGACCAAAAAGAAAAAAGGGAAACACTTTTTTTAGACGCCTCATCAGGTGGGGAATTACGGTGTTACTTACCTTAATTCACCATCGTATGACCCCACGTGATGAGACGTCTAAAAAAGGTTTTCCCTTTTTTTAGGACGTTGAAACAAAAATGTACAATTTTATAGTGGATATGTGTATGTTCTAATGCAACATTGCATAAGATATATATATATACATATATATATATATATATATATATATATATATATAAATTCATGAATCATTCATACAAAAAACAAATATAGAGGTTAATGATTTAAATGGCGAGAATACATCTTCGCAAACAATATAAATAAGATACACCAACCCCGAACCTGTATATGAATGATATGGCCCCTATTTATAAATTCCAGTTGCATAAGGTCTTTTTTAATTTTCTATAAGCTTTCGTCTGTTCCTACAGACATCCTCAGGTATGGAAATAGATTTAAATTCAAACTCAGCGTTGCGACCGCACGTTCCAAAACAATAACACATTTCTCATAGCACTTTTTCGGATTACATCTCTATTTTCGTTGTCCTCTTATTACCGAGAAGTAAAAACAAGAACAAAATCTATTTCCATACCTGAGGATGTCTGTAGCAACAGACGAATTCTTGTAAAAAATTAAAAAGACCTTATGCAACTGGAATTTATAAACATGGATCATATCATTCATATACAGGTTCGGGGTTGGTGTATCTTATTTATATTGTTTGCGAAGATCTATTCTCGCCATTTAAATCATTAACCTCTATATTTGTTTTTTGTATGAATGATTCATAAATTTATAAATTATAATTGCACCTATAATTGATATATATATATATATATATATATATATATATATATATATATATATATATATAACCAACATATAATAATATCAACTATAAATATGCCTACAACCATTTGACCGATTATGCAAAATAAAAATAAAAATCACCTAGCTATATATGCACCTATAAAAAAAATCTTCAAATTCAATTAAAAACATACTCTTTATAATGGTTAACAGAATAACCGAAAGCTCTTGTACATATAGAATAACTGGACAGTTTTTACACTTTACCTCCAGAAAAGAAAACGCTTGTATAAAGGTATGAAAAATATAATAAAAATATTAATCACAGTACTTTATTAGTTATCTTTAATGAAACTTGTATCAAAGAGGGTTTGATGCTCAAATACACTGTTATATATAGAGAGAGAGAGAGAGAGAGAGAGAGAGAGAGAGAGAGAGAGAGGGGTGGAAACTCCGTCACAAATAACAAGAATAAAATAAAACATCTTCGTATTTGGCAAAAGAAAGCAATAATCCCAGAATCAAATATAAAATCTGCATTGTCTTAGTTGGGTATGAGTAATATCTTTTATCATTTTCTGGGACTCGACGTGTCTCTGATTTGTACTTTGCTAACGGCATCGCTTTGTTAATAAAACCCCGGTCTTTGTTCACGACAAATGGTGATATTCCTCTTGACATTCTCTTTGGAATTAAGAAATGCATTCTTCATACATTAATGCCTTCCCCAGTTTTCAATATCAACACTTCCAGAAAAAAAAAATCCTGGAAATTTTCATCGATACATGATTATATTGAACTGCCTGTCTGAATCGTATTATCCATCCTCTCTATATCCAGCCATCACTTTAAACGGAGAGACTGCCAGCAAAAATGACAAGCCTGATTCTCAGACAATTAATGTTTTTCATTCACAATAATCCGAATAGCCTTGGATATATATCCGGACATTTCATATTACTGGAGATTATATTAAATGTAAAGATCGATGTGCAATCTGAGTATAGCAAAAACTCGACCGATGAAATGGTTTGATTCTTCGTGACGTAAAAGACTGGATTAGTTTGACGACAAATCAATCGCAATTCTCGCACGTACCAGGTCCATATTGAAAACAACACCTTGAATATACTATCCGGTCAGGTTAAAATAAAATTTGTTTTAAAATCTAAGATTAAGAAAACCTTAATATTTAAATCGCAGTTTTACATAAACTTTAAAACTCTACACATGTAGCACTTTACTTCTGAAATGGAATTGGTAAATACCGTGACTCACAGACAATGACAAATATCAGCTGGAAAGATAAAATAGTTTTATCTTCAATAATTAGACTTTCTTTAATGCTTATTCAAAGAATGAATGAAAAAGAAAAAAAGAAGAATTTAAAGCCATAAAGGTTAACAGTAAACTGGATAGAATTTGAGCAAAAAGCTAATCATTGAACAGGCTTTTACCCTTATGCAAGGGTCACGCCCAATTCTGCTGCCCTGCACCGCCTTATGACTTCTTTATATTAAGACCTGCTTAGTCTATATAAAATATTTTAAATGCTGCTATTTTAATCTAAAGAAATGATTTTATATTTAATAATCCGATACTCTTACAATACACAGAGTGTCACCCACCAAAATTGACATAATTTAAAATGTGAAATCTGAGTAACTACAAGTTCCAAGCAAATGAAATTAAATAGGCCTCATGATGAACGATGAAAGATTTATCTATCAAAATCCGAACAAAATATTCAAAGGGATGTAGATTTTATGAACGGTTTAACAAAGATTCACAAATATTCAATATACGCAACTCCTGTGACACGACACGCGTCGAGTCTGTAGTCCAGCTATTGACAAACAAGCATTGCTAATGAAAATGAGGATAATAGTCAAAATAATGTAAATAATGTGATTCGATTCTATTCTTGGTCTGAATTTACCTGTACAGATCATTAATGCTGATGTTGTGGAGAGAAGGAAAAAAACTTATTTAAAAAGAAATGTTATAGAAAAAGACAATTAATTTTAGAAGCAAATAAATTTTTTACTATGTAATTAAGGGTGGGTAGACATTTTTCATCGTTCATTCGCATGAAAATAAAACAAAAATTCTATTTCGCTATTGAATTGCTCAATACCTAACAGCGAAATATTTTGATGCTGCGAATTCAGAATGGAGCA
Source organism: Acanthosepion pharaonis (assembly GCA_903632075.3). Classification (NCBI taxonomy): domain Eukaryota; kingdom Metazoa; phylum Mollusca; class Cephalopoda; order Sepiida; family Sepiidae; genus Acanthosepion; species Acanthosepion pharaonis. The sequence goes on from CAHIKZ030000003.1 coordinate 788,386, forward strand.
GCTGTCTTTAGCACTTCAAGTAAATGTCCTTTCCTTTTACTCATCATGCTGTGTTGAACATCTCTTCAGATTTAAGTGACAAGGTTTCAGGTGAAATTTGTTTCCACTGTGTGACAGTTACAAATATATCTTTACGCTGTTAGCAGATATTAAAGGTCAAACTCGTGCTGTCATTCTAGAAATGTCGAATCTGTGATGTTATTTAGACGGAAGTTATGAGAAAAAATATCGTTATCACAAAAGGGAATGCTCAGTAGGTATCCCGTAATAGCAAATCTTCTTTCGATTTTACAGCTAAAGAATTATATACGTAGGTAGATGAATAAATGCATAACATAATGGTGGAATAACATTTATTTCACACAGCAAATAATTATTTTTTTTATTACCAGTCTAATACCATGTCTACGGAGAGGGAAAACCGTCATTGATGTTCTCGTAGGTTTAGGATTTATCTGCCTATGCAACATTTTCAGCAAGACATCCCTTTTTTGTCATTATGTTAAGTCAACTTGAATTTCTAGCTCTAGAGTCTCTCACTCCCCCCCTCTCTCTCACACACACACAAATATTCAATATATACACAACACCTGTGAGACGACACGCGTCAAGTCTGTAGTCCAGCTCTTGACAAACACGTAGTATCATGTCTTGCGTAACATTCTCCAACGCCTCAGGGATTCTCTGCTTAAGATCCTCTATGAAGAGGGGAAATATAAACCTGTCCTTTTATATAGCTTCATAGAAAAGAATCAAGTCAGGTGAACGTGGAGGCCATTTAAACAGCATATTGTCATTATCACAGGTACGACCGATTCATCTGCCCAACAGATTTCCATTGAGATAAGTTCCAACAGTCAACATAGTTTTGTCATATTTTGTCAAAATTTGAGATCATTTCAGCGATAATTATCTATTTTTTTAGACTACAGAATGATGTCAGATTTTGGGGGACATCCCTGTATTTAGAGATTCTTCATAAAATCCAAAGAAGAATCTGCAATATTATTGGTCTTGATCTTGCATATCGGCTTTAGACCGTTTCCCACCGCCGTAATGTAACACGCGCACGCACACATACATAAAACATTATTTATTTAAAAATTATAACATAAATATGTTATAAAATCATTACAAAAATAGCCATTTTCTTTCAACACCTCTGGTGTCTTATCAAGTGATGATGTTGAATGTTGATTGTAGAATAAAGGTTTTAAAAGGTTCAAATTAATTAACCATCACTCGTAAGGGGAATCGCTGTCACATGAGCTGGAATGACCAATCAAATTACAAGTATACGATAATTAAAAAAAAACTTGACAACGAAGTAAGGTTATAATAACTATTAAATGCTTTAGAGTTGGGGTTATACTAAAAAGTATTAAATTGTACGACAAAATTTGAAATAAAAATTAAAAACTACTCATTTCAAAAACGTAAATTTAATCTCTATTAAGTTTTAAATTTTAAGATTATTGAGGAAAAAAGAAAAAATACATATGTTATTCTATTTATTTTGTTTCTGTTGAAATTACGTTTGAATAAACGTTAAGATCGAATGCCCTTAACTTAATGACAACATGGATACAAGAGTAGACATGGGATTATGACATCTTGCGAAAGACAATATAAACACAATAAGATCGTAATACATAAGCACGCAGAAATATTTAGATATATACACACACAAAAAAGTGACGAGAGAGGAAATATTTGTACGACGTTTTACAAAAAAAAAAAAACAACAAATTAGAACCACACACATACACAATGAAAATTTCATGCAACTTACAAAACACACAGACACCGAAAAAGACACGTACATATACCCACATACATTGACATAGACACTCCAATATAACACCCAAGAAATATTCAAGATTGAAGGTGTTATTAAACGAATTCTAACCACATATTAAAATATAACTTATACGGGTAAATATACATAGATAAAAATGGTCTAATAGAACAGAGAAACAAAGAATAGGGAAAGAAAGGACATTAAAATAGATATATACGTATAAAAATAACACCATCTAATATATAAAACGAAAATTCCAAACACACCAATATATATAAAAATATATATTTTTTCATATATGTCTTTATACGCGTTATTGTACATTAGGTGAAAGAAAATAAGAACTACCTAGAAATATATGTGTACAGTGTACACACATTCATCACTGCAAACAGAAGTGCAGAAAAGCCAACCTATAGACAAACATATACACACATATATACATATACACGCATACACACATAAACACACATATATATATATCTACACATATACACACATACACATACGCATACGCATATCCATATATACACATACAGAAGCAAGCATAATATATTAACCTACACAGCAACTTAAAAAAGTAAACAAACCAAATATAAATATATATACATACATACATACATATACACACACACACATATATATATATATATATATATATATATATATATATATATATAAATATATATATATATATAAATATATGTATGTATATATACATATATAATCGTGCTCTTTGTAGCTCTAACAGATGCTGTGCTTGTTACTATCTTTACCAATCCTTGCTCTGCTCTCTATTTACACAAGATCGTTAGTTAAGTTACTCGATGTATCACTTTTCAGTTTGCTTTCAATATGCTTTGTGAGTGTCAAAATCTCCAAGTTATTTTTTTAATATGTCTCCCCGGTATTTCTACTGCCTCTTTCTGTAATTTTCCTTAAACATTCCCTGTTTCTCATATTCATGATATTCTTAGTATATAAAGAATTAAAAATGGTTCTTTTTTTAATACTAACGAGCGGGAAACTCGAAGTGGGACACATTATGAGAAGCTTCAGTAACATTAGCAATCGTGATCAGGCCAAAGAAAACTAGAAAAGGAAAAGAGGAAAGGGTGGCAGATGAAATTCTCGACATGATAAAAAGGAAATTAAAAAAAATCCAAAATACGGCACAAAATATAGAACACTACAAAAAGAAATAAGAAACGAATGCAGGTAAGCTAAAGAGGAATGGTGCAACGAAACATATTGTGCATTATTAGAAAGATTGCGTCTCACATATTAAGCAAATATACATAAAAAAATGAACAGAACTAACTGGACAAGTCACATGCCCATCAACAGATTACATAAAATTCAATGGCGCATCAATGATATGAAAGAAATAGAAAAATGCTTCACAGATGGATATTGAAAAGAGGAAAACCGTAAATACACAGAAATTTTAACGGGCCAGGAATATAAGCATCTGCATCTAATTTGAACTGGCCAAATTGAACAGAAACAAAGAGCATGACCAGATGGAACTGTAATAGGGATGCTGGCAGCCATAGATGATTTCAGTATTGATGATTTTAAACATATCTTAAATAAAATATACAACAATAATGATATATCGGAAAATCTATGTGGAACGATTTTCATATGACTGCCAAACAAAAAAATCCATGTGCAAACAAATGTGAACTACATCAGACAATCAGCCTAATGTGCCATATGACAAAAATTATCATCCGATTTCTGATGAATAAAACGCGTAGAATTATTAGATCTGAAATATGACAAGAACAGTGCGGGTTCGTTAAAACACTGGAACAAGGAATGTAATATTTATATTCAGAATGATATCAGAAAATGCAATACAAATGCAAAAAGATGCGTACCTATGTTTTATAGATTAATCAAAAGCGTTTGATAAAATACATCACCTAAAGCTGTTGAAACTGCTAGGTAATCTTTACATATTTGCGAAGGATATTAGAATGATTCAGAACATATACTGGCAGAAAACCGCCTGCATACGGATGGAAAATCAGTTCAGTGGATAAATAATATCTATAAAAATAGAAAGTGATTTAAGACAAGGATAAAATAGAAAGCGATGTAAGATAAGGATGTGTCTTTTTATCGGATATATTTAATCTTATACAGTGAGGCGATGCGGAGAGAATTAGATGTCCTACCAAGATTTAATAGCGGCGACCACAATCTTAAAATAAGATATACGTTTGTTGATTGCTGACTGTTGTAGAGTAGTTTTCACAGTGGAGGCTTGTATTTCAATAAGTCGTCCTAAATTAGCTTCGACGTACAAAACGTTAGGAACTTGAAATAAGAGTTAATGACGCAGCAATCTAGTTGTGATGGTTGGTACTTCAATGTCCGATATCGACTGACTCGCTCAACACCACTGAGCCCAACTGGCGACCGCTACTACTACTACTACTTATTAATTGTGGGAGAGTCTATTAATAATAGAATAGGTACGTCAGGTATAATATTGATACATAAATGGAACTACAAAAACTCCTACAGAAGATAGTAAAGGAAAGAGGGGTGATTTAGGAGAGATAAAAAATAATACAATTTATTAAAAGATACAAATGATAATAAATTGTGGAAAGCATTGATCGCCAACTTTTTGAAGGGGCACAGCACATAGTAGAAGACTACCTTCTTCTTCTTGCCTCTCTCTCTCTCTCTCTCTCTCTCTCTCTCTCTCTCTCTATATATATATATATATATATATATATATATAGTTATCCTCAATTGGCTCTCCTCAGATGTAACAGTTCAGTACCAGTATTTCTATCTTTGTTTCTAACGAATTTTTCCTGTTCCTTAATACTTTGCTTATCTTTTGGAAAGTATCTTTCACTATCCCGAAAAGACTTCGGGTTTCAGGGTCACATTTTCTGTCCTCTGTTAAAGCACTTACCAGATATTTAAATTGTTATACTTGTCGCCAATTTATGAGTTTTTTGTTATAAATGTTTTACCCCAAACCAAGCAACAAAGCCAAAACACGCAGTGGTTTAGTGAGTGTAAAAGAAGATAACAAAAATCTTATTAACGAGCGAGAACAATGAAAGAACAGAAATTAAGTAGACAGAAAATAATGATTGACATTAAATTTTTGAATATCAAACATTACTGGGAAGTCGGAAGTGTTCCACAAGCGAAATGTGCGAGAGAAGAAACTGTCAGCATAGAACATACGGTTACATCTAGATATTTGAACTGTGTAATGATGAGAATTTTCCACCAATCCACTGTGCCTCGATTCATAGAGTCTGGGTACCATGAGGAACAGTCATATTTATTTATATTTTTATGCAAAATGCAGCACAAGGCCAAAAAGGGAAATGGGGAAAAGGACGATCTTCTTAAGAAAGCCACAAACACTGACCAAAACAATAAACCTTACACCTGAACAACGCAATCTTAGTTACGTTTCTTACTACATTCACCATAATACCGCAATGTCTCTATGAAAGTCCTACCTAATCCCCATATGTACAATTCATTGTCTGTAGAGGCAGGGGGATAAAATAACAATTTAAGGATGAATATTTACAAGAATGAATTGAACTATATACAGTAATTATAGTAATAAAAACCCCACAATCTATAGAGGAGAGTTCATCAGAAAAATTACCATTATTTATTGAAAAGTCATGGAAAAGCTACATTATGGAGGTGGGAAAGTGATGGAATCTGAGAAGCCAATTAAGGACCAATGGCATTGCAGATTCTTTTTTAGATTGTTTCAATGAACTTTAAATATATAGAAGGAGAACCAAATCATATGTCGCATCAACATTCTAAGCATGGACGAATTGTGAACTTATAAATATGTAAGATAGATTACAAGAAGAAAAATTATCTAGCAGATCACATTGAACGAACTTTTCTATAACAGACCTAACAATTGAATCAATATAATCGTTTTACTTCATGTCAGCGGTAAAAAGTTTGCCCGAAAAAGCACAATGAGTTATTCCTCTGGAGGTTAGTATCAGCCATGCTGATGGAAGGAGGAGGATTTCTCTAAATTGATTAATAGAGTGCAGTTTCATTTTGAATAATTTAACATTAAGAATCTATTTCTTTCCCTAGTTGATAAGATAAAGAAGGTCATTTTTTGAGATTAGTTGCCACCATGACCATGTCGAACCAATCATGTTTATATTAAAACAGGAGTAAAGATTTGTATGAACAGCATAGAAACCGAGTTGAGAAGTGATGGCATCAGGGAGGTCGTTGATGAAAAGTAGGAAAAAAGTAGGTGCAAAGACACACCTGGTGGACACCTACATTAATACAAAAAGATTTAGAAGAGTAGCCGTTCACTTTCATTTCACTATTTGAAAAGAAAACCTGAATCGGTTCGAAAATTCTTCCCGGAAAACAATCATCTTTCAACTTGTTAAAAAGACCAGTATTTCAAACCCTCTTATCGAGATATCCAAGGCAACAGCCCGAGTTTCACCATTCTTATCTAAAGCGTGTTAGACTATTCCAGCAATAATCGTTAAAATATCAAAATTTAACCGAGGGAACGCGAATGATATATTGCTTATCTCCCCTGGGAGGAGAGATGATTAACCAATTCAGAGTTGATTAGAGTGTCTAGTACTCTTCTTAAAGGAAGTAAAATGCAAATGATCCGATAGTTAGAAGGGACAGATTGTTCGCCTGAGTTTTTAAAGACTGTAACTACAGAAGAGGATTTCCAACAGTCATGTAAGCAAGAAAAAGCAAGGCACTTGTGCTGTTTTGAGAGTACAGGAGACGGTCCAGAAGAAAATTTTTTAAGGAATATTGTAGGGATAACATTAAGTCGACATGGATCCAGTTTAAAGATGATAGCAGAAACTATCGACAGAGTTTTATACATATCTCTCAATAGGCACTCAGTTCTAAGTGAAAATTCAAAGATACTCCAGATGAGTCAAGAATAAAATTTGAAGAGAACATGAGCCATACTACTTTGTCAGTATAAGATTTTAGCAGCCGCAATCGAGTTAAGAGAGAAGGGATAAAAAATTACTTTTATTACTATTACGAAGCCGTCAGTTGTTTCGTGAGCCTAACTTTTTAGAGTCTATAGGGTGCCTCAGGAAGCAAAGACAGCCTCTTTGAGGACACATTCATAATTATGATGGACAGACCCAAATAAGCATCTGTTGTGAGCGGAACTGTCAGACTGGAACAATCGGAAGTAGTGATTCATGATGGCTAAAGCGGTTGAACAGGCCGATGTGAACAAGAAGATTGTGATTTCACCTGACATTTCAGAGAAGGAACAAAGTCGGCATTACCCCATGAAGAAACCTCTGTTGCACAGTTCTCAGTAAGACGGTTAAATATATCAATCTAAGGGGTCTCTCGAATAAAATCAACCGCAATTGTTGTGCTTTTACCAGAAAGTAGACTTGTGAATTTTACTGAACAAACATGCACGGTATTTACTCTGTCTCAACACTAGCATGACATGTGATACAAGGTCTATTTTTAGGTGGGGACCCGAGCGCATACGCCCGGGACAGGAACAAAAATTCCCTTCAGTCCCCGCAACAATCGGTTGCGCTGGCTTCGGTGGGAGCACCGATTCCTTCCTCTGGTGCAATGGGAGGGCGCGGCCTCGGGCAGCTGTTTCCCAGGATTGGGCACCTCTTCAATATTATTTTCCTCAGATACCCTTCTGTCTTTTGACGGAGAAGCCCCTGAGCGCACTCTGTCCAAGGACAGAAACGCAACTGGGAGATGATAAATAAAGAGTATAAATTACTTATAGTAATTTACATGGTGTACTCATTCCCCCACGACAATGAGATGTGACACAAGGTCTTTTTAATGTGGGGAGCCGAGCGCGTGCCCTCGGGCAGGGAATGGAACAAAAATTCCCTATAGCCTCCCGCATCCGTCGGTTGCGCTGGCTTCGGTGCGAGCACCGTTCCCTCCCTCTTGTGCAATGGGAGGGCTCAGTCTCGGGCACCTGTTCCCCATGGCTGGGCACCTCTTCAGTATAATTTTCTTAGTTACCCATCTGTCCTTTGACAGAGAAGCTCCTGAACGCACTCTCTCCAAGGACAGAGACGCAACTGAGAGATGATATGTAGTCGCGTAACTACTCAAAAAGATCATGTTACGCACTGAAAAAACATGCACTCTTTCTTCTGAATTTATTTCACTGGCTTCTGTAGTTTCTTTTCTGTGTTTACTATCAACACTGTGCTATCAGCATATCATATGTTTTTTAAGATTGTAGCCGCCAATAATTTATGATGGTAGGACTTTTAATTCTCCCAGAATCACCTTGTTTAAATCAACGACATCGTGTACTCAGTGGCCGTCTAGAAGATAGTCTCCGTGAGTAGGAATGCTTGTTGAAAATGTAAACTAATTATGCAAAATTTTGATGGCGCTATGTAAAGGTATCTTAGACCAATTTCTTTCTCCACTTCTTTCACTTTATAAATTTACACAACTTTTACCTCCTTGTGTGCATATATTTATTAATTATGTATTACATTAAGTATTCATGCAATCTTGCTTGGCTCACAGTCAATTAAACCTCAAGCATTACTTTCCTCATTGTATTAAATAAACACTGTACAAGTGAAGAGAGCGCATGTGTTGTTCATTGCTGATATATGAAGGCGCCATAACACAAGACACACATGATTAATGTATAAGTTTTATCCATTGTCTTTTTGATCTTGATTAATCATCGACAACTCAGAATAAAGTACCTCATAATTTTATGCAGAATAAGCACTAAACCCTGCACTTGACACTCAAACTAAATTTACAAAATTGTTAAGTATTATTATTTTAGCAATATCTGATAAAATACAAAACCAAATTTCCTGTGCACTAAATAATTGTCTATATACTTTTTGACTCGAAGGTATGAGGTTTCGTGTAATTTGTTCGATCCTCACGCAAGGATTTAAGGGATTCCTCTTTGCTCTTCGAGAGTCGGATCTATATAACTTTCGTTCATTCGGTTTTCTTGTATCTTTGTATTAAACAGAACTCTGTTTTTTTTGTGTTTTTTTTTTTTGGCGCACCTCAACATACATTGAGGACCGATTCTGCACTTGGCGGTAACAAGGTTACTTTCACGATCAACCCTCAAGGCTTTCAGCTCTTTTGACGTCCTGAAATGACACAGCTAATTTTAGAATTTCTTAGAGTCTCCAAAGATAAATTCCTATTTGATCACATATTCTTCGTATAAAATAAATCCGAGTCATCCATCTGCTATTTCTTGGTTTAATCGCATACAACAGTAAGAAATCTTGGACTCAAATAAATATTGTTCTGCCGTATATGGAATCACGGATTCAGTAAACTCTCATACCGCCATAACATGGCTTCCCTTTGCCTTTTCTATAAATATTTTCATGGTTATTTTTATGATGAACTTTCTACTTTGGAGTTTAAACTTTATAAACTTAAGCGTTGTAGTAGATTGTCGACTCATTATCTTACAATAGAAATGACTAGATATAAGTATATGTTTTATGCTATTAGTTTACTTTCTTGCTTGTGGAACTCTCTTCCAGCTTATGGCGTTCCAATCAAGTTTGATTTTCAAAGAAAATACAATGTCAATCGTTATCTACTGCCTTCTTTATTCCTCTACTGTTAATGTTATATCTCCTTATTAAAGTTTTTCTCCAAGATCAACAATAGCCACAGAATTAACAACTCATCTAAATATTTAAATGGCTGCCTAATTAGCATTGGTAAGGCATAGAGACTATATAATTGTCCGAGCAGTAATGGTAGACTAGCTCTCGGTATGCGAGATAAACGATCACGGGTTTACTGATAAAATAGGAAATAACACTTCGTAATAGTTTATAAAAAGAATAGTCAGTTACATATTTATGCATATGAAGTATATTATATTAAAAGTCATTTGCAGATAATAATATATCTAGTTAATGAAACTGTTAGCAGTACTTGGACTTAATTGACTATTCGGAATAACCATCAGGACAAGCCGGTTAATTGTGAATGATGCTGAGTCACAAATTACTGAAATGGAATGAAAATTTAACGAGCTATATCACGAGATTAAGTGCACAATCGACTTCATAAGAAAACGTAAGAAATTAAATATCTTACAACAACTATTGGATTATTTAGCCTAAAATTATTCCCACTCAGGTATAAAAGAAGTTGATTATTGGCTATTAGGAGGGTGTTCAAAAAAAGGGTCTTAGCTTTATAAAAAGTTGCTTTATCTGATACGAAACTAAGCAAAATTTAATAAACTATGGTAACAATGTTCCACCTCGGTAAAAAATATTCACTCAAAACATATATTTCAATAAAATCCAAAATCACTTGCCTAAAATTTTCAATTATTCATTGTTTAAAAGAAAAAAAAAACAGTTGCATCGTCCTTTCAGATACCGAACTGGAACTTAAATGTTATTTCTACACAGAAAGGTTAAAGCATTACTGAAGAATTTATCACATCTTAAAAACATGAAACAAAAGCATAAGGTGAACATCTAGAACCATTCTCTGCAGGCAATAAAGACCGAACATTCAATTTCAGTCGATATATATATATATATATATATATATATATATATATATATATATATATATAGGGCTTGGACAAAATAATTGGAACAGGTGCAAATTCCATTTCTATAATTCAAAGACTTATTATATTAAGAACTTTAACTAAAACTTCGTAATTGCAGGTAATATCTATTGTAATTACGTTTATTTATCTAATTTACTGTCTTTGTCCTATTTATTTTTAGAATCTAGTAACTTTTAAGCTAAATCCGTCACCTCACCGTGTTCGAAAATGGGCAAAATGCTGGAGCTCGCATGGCAGGAGCCTCAACCACTAAGGTTGCTGAACTGTTTAGTTTTTCAAGAGCTTCCATATCAAGAACTATGACGCAATTCGAGAAACTGGGCAAAACCTCTAGTTAACCGTAGCAATTTGGGCCGGACTTGCAAACGTACTGACAGGGACCGAAGTGGATTGAAACGCAATGTGGCAAAAAATCATCGGACAACTGCGGCCAAAGTGACTGCTGGGTTGAATAATCATTTTGAATTGTCCAGTTTTTACTAAAACCGTTTGTCGTGAGCTCCATAAGGCTGGATATCATGGAAGAGCCTCTTCTCTCCACTCGCAACATTAACTGCATCTCGCAAGACGATAATGCTCCAATTCATACCGCTCGAGTGTTTAAGAATTGGTATGAAGAGCATGAAAGTGAGCTAGAACACATGGAATGGCCTCCCCAATCTCAAGATATCAATATTATTGAACATTTTTTGTGCATTTTGGAGCAACAAGTTAGGAGCCGCTATTCTCCACCGTCGTGTCTTAAAGAGCTGGAGCAGATGTTAATGGAAGAATGGCTGATAATTCCTCTGGATGAAGTCAGGAAGCTGCATGATTCCATTTCTAGACAGACTAGAATCTAGCTGTATGTGAGGCTAAAGTAGGACCAACTCCATATTAAATACATTTTCTTAATTTAACAAGTGTTTCAATTATTTTGTCCATCCCCTGTATATATATATATATATATATATATATACATATATATATATATACATATATATATTGTACTTTCTATAAGATTTTATCTACTCTTTAGTCTATCCCGATACTGCTCTAATTAAACAGATATTAAGAGATATGCAAACAGGACATTTTACCAAGGTTAAATGAACACTCACCTCTATTTCTATCGCATATTTAAATTTTTTTTACTGATTCAGCAATAGTGTGCCGAAGCTTAGCGAGGAACAAGGATGCGCACATATATACATAATAATAAACAATAAATTCAACAGGAAAATGAAAAAAGAAAACACGCACACGTACGCACACGTACACACACAGACAAATATATATTGTGTATATTTAGGCAGCAATTTTCCATTGATGCATGTTTCATTAAATAATATAGACAAGTTTTGTCTATTTATTTTATGTAAATTCTTTTCATATCGTCTGATAAGCTTAATAACATTACCATTGAAAGACGAAAGGAAGTCACCATATTGATACATATTTACATCCAATCTAAGCTTTCGGCTTACATAAGCCATTATCAAAGATGACATTTTAATATATTAACCAATACACGGACAAAACAATAATGATAGTCTGTTTTTGTTGCATGAAAAATTTCAAAGCTACAACTAACTCGTGTATACAACACGCGGAATCGAAAATCGCGTCGCAGGCCGTGACGTCACACATGTCCACGCGAGAGGGAAAACGAGAAGTATTAAGTATGGAAAGCCGTTGGTATAAACCAATGGCTTCTGTTAACAATTATAGGCATTGAAGAATATTTGTGGAGATTTCATAGTTTATTTTGTTCAGGTTCAGGCTATATATATAGTAAAGATAATAAATCCGTTGGTATATAATCCAAGTGGATCCTAGCAATATAAAATATTAAAACTGATCCACAAAAAGAGCTCAATGTATTTATTAATACAGAGCGATATAATTAGTAAAAAAATAAAATCCAAAATTACCTCACATTGGGAATAGTCTATTTCGGCAGACGAAGATGTCGGTCGTCGGTCTTATCAAACCCGGTATTATTTCATCTTTACCTAGCCTCTACTTAGATATATATATATATATATATATATATATATATATATATATATATATATATATATATATAGTAAATAGTTTCTTTTTTTTTCCTTGGGTGTTGGTTTGTTTATTTACAAGCTAAAGCACCTAAGGTTTTGCTGGGCGAGTATAGCTGCTTATATTTATGAGTGTTATATATATATATATATATATTGAGAGAGAGAGAAAGAGAGAGAATATATGAATATACAGATATATACGAATGTATATGGATATAGATATATGCATCTAGGTATATAGAGACAGAAATATAAAGCTATAGTAATATTGAATGACGGCTGTTTGTTCCACGTATGGACGATTGTCGTGGAAGAATTTCGAAAGATATTCTCGATGCAAAACATTGATACTGAAGCAGAAAGTCTCGGTGCTTACAGCTTTGATTTCGAATAAAAAAAAACAAAAAAAGACTTTATATCGTTTGATATCCACACTATAAGCTGAGAACCATCTACAGCAGGCTGTTGACGCATGTGACAACCTTGGCTGATCACATAGACGACAATAGAGCAAAGAGTATGAGAACAGCGGTAGAGCAGCACCAAGTCATCAAGATCATTAGGACAGACCGGGAGATGCAACATCTATGGCCATATCTGCGTCTCATACATTAAATTTTGCACTCACTGTAAACACTGCATGAGAATCAAATTCTCGAGCACGAAGAATCTGTAGACTGTATGACGCCATTAACAGAGTGCTGATGGACAGGTTCCTAGAATGTTCAGTGCGCTACAGTTCGGTTGATTGTATTAGCTTGACTCATAAATAATTTTCGCGTTGGTGAAACAGTTTTGGTGAAATAGAATGTATTATCCAAAATATTAATCATACGTGACAATTATGAATAAATTATGGATACACTGAAGTACCTTAGATTTTGCAAGGTATTAACAGCGTACACAAGTTTCTTAACCCCACTGAAGAAGATGCTGAAATAACCTTTGTTTGTTCAATAAAGGATATAACGCTATGGAGACATACAGAAAATATATAGCGATTCGTTCTCTAGGGACGTTGATGGAGAATGAACAATGTCCGAGGCGTTCACTGGACTTTGATAATGAAGCTCTAAACTCATTACTAGAAGAAATCTACCGACGGAAAAATAGTCGGCAACTAGCAATGGTGTTAAACATATAATTATCTACCACACATGCAAACATTTAAAGAAGATAGGGTAACTCATCAAGATGGGTGTTTGGTTTCTACACGGTCTTAACGAAAAAAAAAAGAAACCTCATTCTTGATAAATAAAAACGGAAGTTATTTGTGACTCATTAATATTAACACTTGGTTTATTAAACGTTGAAGCCAGTCTTTTTGCTTTAATATTCTTAAACATTAACTTGATAAATGAAGTGATGTGATCTTTTGTGTTAGTTCAGTCCTCAATATTGTCCTACTGATCTGGATCTAAATCCGGCAAAAAAAAAGAAGCCAATACCAACATTTTACGTATTCATTGAGATGGCCCTTCACGACGTAGGCGATCATGTTACTCTTCAGATTCAATTGATCACACCGATCTATGCGCTCTCACAGAGAAACAGTGACTAAGCTTTGCTCAGCATAGTTGCCTTATAAATCAAAGATTGACTATGTGAGTATTTACACTACTTAAATTGTTCGGACTGTTGCCCTCATCGACGTTTGGACCGATGTACTCTCCTGCCTTCTTCAGGTGATTTGAATTTCGAACCGAACCCGTTATTTCGTCCACCGATTGTTCTATTTCCACGTGCCATGCCTCTTTCGGATATCTCCGTTTCAGTTTCATTAATTTCCCTTTAGTAACTCAAATCTCCATGTTTTTGTCCACCTCTGTTGTGGCCGGGTATTGAACTCACAACTCTTTCGGTCAAGTCACTGAAATACTTCGCCCAACGCTTTTATCCTCTAGCTCGTGTCTCCCTGAGGAGGGCACAACGGCCGAAACGTCGTAAATATGACAATAAAGACGAAGAGAACAGTCCGAATAATGTAATTAATGTAAACAATTACAATACCTCATCTCAGAGATATAGACAGATATTGAGTGTTGAACATAGACAAATGTACCAGCGTAGCCGTCTGTAAGAGGGATTAGCTAGTTATCCTAGTAGATAGGCATACACGCTGTCAGTGGATTTAAAATATAAGCTCAGAATATTGTGATACAATGTATATATATATATATACATGTATTCGATACGTTCGTGTGTTTCTGCAGGAGGAAGACTTGTAGAGATTCGATAGATTTTGAAAGGATTTTCATATCTGCTTGTAAGCAGAATGGTACGTGATTAATATGATACCAGCATCTGCTCGGCGCCTGTGTGTTTTGAGGAAGTTGGGCTTTTCTTATTATTTAGTAGAGTGTAACACGACTTCCTGATAGCATGGAATTGAAAAGTCTGCGGAGAGAGTTTTCAAAGAATTCAAGATCATTATCATTGAAAGGTATAAATAACCAGTGAGTTGGCATATTGACTAAGCAGATCGGCACAAATTCTTGTATTCAGAAATATTGACAAGGCGGACAGCCTTATTGCTTCCTTTGATAGTCTCCTCAAGTTTATAATGAGTAGCAGTTATGCCTCTTTTTCTAACATCATTTGTGTTGGTGATTTGATCAATAAGTTCGTAGCTAGACGCGTATTTTATTTGAGAGTATATAGGATCTCCAACACATTTGCATTCAATATTATTAACGTAGACAGGTTAGTTAATATTGAATCTTCAGCGACGATGAAGCCAGAGTAAATTTAAATATGCAACCCTTGCCTTTCGTTAAACCCTGGTTATTTTAAATAAGGAAACACTGGCCATTATTAGACACAAGTTATATTAAATTTGCATAGCTTGTAGCATCAGTAGATCGGACTTATTTAAAATGAGCAAATGCTGGCCTTTATAAAGCCCAATGCCGACCTCCACTTTCAATAGAGTAGAATTATTTGAAATAAGCAAAGCGAGGCACTTATATATCCCAGATATTAAATGTATATAGTTTCTACATGAGTAGAGCCGATTTGGAGTCTGTCTATATTTCTGAGATGAGGTATTATGTACCGTATTTACATTAGTCGGACTATTGTCCTCACCTTTGTCGCCATATTTGTCACAACGTTTCGGCCGTTGTACGCTCCAGCCTTCTTCAGCTGGTTGGAATTTCGAACTGAACCCTTTATTTCGATCACTGGGGTAGACTGTTCTAGTTCCACGTGCCATGTTTGATGGATGTCAGTTATCAGTTATCTCCTGCTAATTTTCCCTCTGAAAGTTCTCCACTGCCTTAACCGGGTATTGAACTCACTTTCTTTGGGTCTGTCACTGGATCTAACCAACGCCTTTATCCACTGTGCCATGTGTCCTTTAGACCCAAAGAAGGTGAGTTCAATACCTGGTTCGATATATTGATAACTGGCATCCATCAAACATGGCACGTGGAACTAGAACAGTCTACCCCAGTGATCGAAATAAAGGGTTCAGTTCGAAATTCCAATCACCTGAACGGCCGAATCGTTGTGACAAATATGGCGACAAAGATGAGGACAATAGTCCGACTAATGTAAATACTAGAGCCGATTTATTTAAAATAAGCAAATCATAGCCATTATAAGGCCCGAGCTATTTTAAATATGCAGACCATGTCTTTCAGTAGAGTTAGATTATTTAAAATACGCAAACCTGTCCTTTATAAAGCCTCGATTATGTGAAATGTGCATATCTTCTACATCTGTAAACTCCGAATCCTGGACCTCATAGGGCACGGATTATTTTAAATATGCAGGACCTTTCTTTTAATAGACATAGAATATTTAGGAAAATAAATATTGTGTTGATTGGCATATAAATGTCCCATGAAACGCTTCAAAATAAAATATAAAGTCTTCAGTTGAAGAAACATAAACGGAGGGAAGGCACACTCCTGCTTGATAAAAATAGGAATGTCCATTGTAATTGTCAACAAATTAATAAACCGTATGTAAGGAATTCGAAAACGAACCTGGAAGAACTTGTTCCGTTTTGATTGGATTTAGGGGAAGAACAATGAAATCCTCTAAATATGTCTGTGTTACTGCGTGTCATGTTCGAAGTGTCAATATAACAGAGATACATGAATATATAGGCTGGTCCAAAAGTATTGTCACCAAAAAATAAAAAAGTGTTTTTTTTTTTTTTAAGCAAGCAAGGCGGGAAGCCACTAGCATGCAAGAGGTTACAGAGAGTTGGAGCGAGAACAAAGAGGAATGATAGAGGAAAGGATGAAGAGAAGGATAGGGGATAGATCAGGGCATCTGGAGACGTCGATGGACGTTACATTTGAATAATTGGAGATTATAGCTATCAGGGAAAAAGGAAGAGGGGAGGGAGTTCCACAGGCGAGACATGAAGCTATTGCAGTAGAAGAGACGGCTATATTTAACAGTTTCGACAGTGAAAGGGTGAGAGCGAGATGCCAGCCTAGTAGAGCGCTTAAATTCATTTAAGTCTGGGAACCAGCGAAAGCAGCTCATCGGAGCAGTTACCGTGGAAGTATTTCTAAAAAAGACAGAGGGAGGTGACGGCACGTCTGTGAGAAAACGACTGCAGACGAGATGCCAGATCAGGGCTAATTACATTGCATATCCGTCTTTGGATTTTATCAAGAACCTTGAGACAAACAGAAGGGTCGCCAGACTATATATGGCAGCAATACTCCATGCAAGGGCGAATGGTTGATTTGTAGATTTGAAGGATCGACTCTGGCGAAAAGAATTTCCTGGCACGTCACAGGGAGCCAACTTTCCTTGCGGTGGACGAAGCTATTGACTCAATGTATTTGTTCCATCTCAGGCCAGCAGACAATGTGGGACCGAACAGTTGCAAAGACGCGCTCTCGCCGAGTTGAGCGTCAGACATTCTAATGGGAAACAGGGATGGTTCTTTGTAGTGAGTAATAGAGAGCACTTTTGTTTTTTGAGGCATTAAAGTTAACCAGCCAATTCCTGCCCCAGTCCACAACCTATTGAAGGTCCATTTTGAGACAAACGGTCAGGTTTGATTTGTCAGCGACATTAGATTTGTTTTTGTGGCAGGAGTAAATAGTAGTGTCATCGGCACAGATACCTACCTAGGCACCTATGACATCAGGAAGATCGTTAATGAAGATAAGGAACAGAGTAGGGCCAAGGATAGAACCTTGGGGGACACCTGCATTCGTGGGATAGGAGATGGAGGAGAATCCGTTGAGAACGACCTTCAATACACAGTCAAACAGGAATGATTGTATTAAGTCAAACGATCGACCTGAGATTCCATAACCCTGAAGCTTGCGAAGAAGGCTGGCAGGCCAAATCCTATCAAACGCTTTGGAGATATCAAGTGCCATGGCACGAGCTTCTCCGTTATTATGAAGGGCTTGGTAAACAATTTCAGTTATGGCCGTATTTTATAATAATAGATGAATAAGAAAATAGAAAACACATGTAATGGATTCAGTTTATTCACTTTCATTGTCGGGAATGTCTGTATGAACACAATGATTTTCGTGTAAGAGATCGTATGAGCCATCTGAAAGAGAAAATTGCATTATGTAGGTAATGACAAGACTTTCGTATCACTCTGTTGATACAGATATTGATGACAAAATCATACGAGATGGAGTCATCCAAATAAGTCCATGGGCAGCATGTCCAATGAGGCCAGGAGAAATGAAAAATATTGAACACAAAATCCTTTCCTAACACCTGCTCGGATCGCATAGGCAAAACATGGTCTCCATTTTCTACTTCTATGGTCTGTGGTCATTACACGGTGCCTGAGGTGTCCCCCCCCAAAAAAAGAGGAAGTTCCCAGGGTGTCTTGAACAATTTTTGCACAGCGTTTCCGAAATACCGCTGTAAAGCTCGACCTTTTGACACATTCTGTTGCCAAGTGGGCGCCTGGATATATACCTACCTTACTGACACAAAACCGAAACAATAATTACTAACTGAAGTTTCGCTTCCCACACTCTCTGCATGCACACAAATTTTGCGCCAAACAAACTGTGCATCACGCAAAATACCTTAGATGTGGAGGCGTCTCTCTTATTCATCTCCGTTGTCATTTCAAAGATATCGTCGCAATAAAAAAAAAATACTGAAATAAACATCAATGAAGGGGCGTAAGGCAAGGATGTGTCTTCTCACTGGACCTGTTCAACCTATACAGCGAGACAATTCTTGAAAAACTTGAAACCCTACCGGGATTTGCCATTGGCGGCCACAAACGTAACAACCTAAGATACGCAGATGACACAGTACTGATAGCAGACACGGAAAAGTAATTACAAAATCTCCTACAGAAGGTAGCGATGGAGAGTGAGAAGAAAGGACTATGCATAAATTACAAGAAGACAGAATTCATGGTCATCATTAAAAGAAAAAGCCCGAAATGCAATTGTCAGGTCGGGAACACTAGAATCAAGCAGACGCGGAATTTTAAATATCTGGGAAGCATCTTGACAGAGGACGGTAAATTCGACACTGAGATTCGTAGACATATTAGGAAGGCCAAGGGCACATTCCAAAAGCTGAGCAGAGTATTGCGAAACAAGAGGATTTCTTTGCTAACAAAGAAAAAATAATGAGCTGTTACGTGACATCCGTTCTTCTTTACGGCAGCGAATATTAGACGATTTCCTCAAAGACGAAGAAGAGACTCGAGGCTACAAAGAAAGAATGCTAAGAATATCATGGACCGAGTGTGTGAGCAACGATGAGGCCTTAGAGAAGTTTCAAACAAGGAGGTGGCTTATACTTAGCATCAGAAAGAGGCAGTTGAAGTTCATAATAAGGAAGGCGGGCCTGGAGAATCAGATATTCACGTGTCGAATTGAGGGAAAGAGAGACGCAAGGCATACCTGGCGGGCTTAATCAAGTGGATGACAGAACATGGTCTGGGGGAGGAAGCAGAGGGAAGAAACTTGAGAGCTGCAAGGGATAGAGAGAGGTGGACAGCCATGATCACCTACGTGCTGAAAGGACATCGCACATAAAAAGAAAAGAAAGAAAGATTTGATTCTAGTAATAGTATGAAAACCAGAAAACAAAACATGTAGGGCGTATGCAAATAACATAACATTATTATTTACGATTTTAATAGCAAAAAATTTAAAAGTTACTATTAAATCAATCCTCAGTAAGTTGGAGACTGGTTCTTTCTTGAGAAAAGTTCCATGACATGAAATACATGGCAGACATTAGGGTGAGCTTGGGATAAATTGGACGGTTACTAGAAAAACCAAATGAAGTGAAAGTTAGGTAATTATTTTCAAAGGCTAATCAATAAGAACTCATGGTTAACACGATAAAAAAAATCGTCGAATACGGTATGTTTTATAAGTCTATCAAATCCATAGACCAATGCTTTGTATCTATGGGCAAAAAGGAAACCAAACCGAATCGAATATATCCATTATTACACGGAAACATTGTAACATCTGGTAGAGAAGACATACGTAAGGGCGGTTTGGTTTGACCCTCCAGTAGAAAGAAAAGACATCTTTTTAGCATGTGATACATACCGGGAAATTCCATAAGTATGAATCGAATTTACTGTCTGTAAAAACCTTGAATTAAGAAATGATGATCTGTGGTTACCCCAAAATCTACTAGGTTCACTCTAAGAGATACCGAACTATGTTTTGTATTTAGTCTTATTGTATAAATTAAAAAAAACAACAAAAAAACTAGGAGAATTGAGAATTGACTTAGTAGGTGATCTCAAAGCCGCCACATTTGCAGAATCGGGCTCGACGGATGCCAGTAACTGCACCAACATGAACAAGCAAATGAACCTATTTGAATTTAGATTACACACACAAAAAGCCAAGTGGATAATAGGAAGGTGTATAAATACCCGACCAAACAGGATAGAACGAGTATGCTATATACATTCGAATAATTATGATGAACCGTTTGAAGAAATACCCAAAACCATATACCCCGATTAATTCATCTATAATTTTACGGAATTCAGAAGTGAATATTACATTCTTATTATTTCGCGTATGAAGAAATTGGTCTCGAATTCTTATCAATATCGTTCCATAGGATTTTCACATTTAGTAATAGAGATCGAAATAAACAAAAATTCCATCGTTAGGCGAAATATTCGAAATGGATGCTATAGAGAGATTTGCGTTATAGGATGATAGGAAAAAGTTGTTAATTAAAGATGGAACGCATAGCATTTTTCAATTCGAGCGTCTATAGGCTCAGTTAAGTACTATGCGAAGGTGATATTGGCAAATAAAACTGTATGAAGACAACGACGAAAAGTCATATGCCATTGAGGATTATTTCGCTTTAACGTTATACGATTCGGCTTTGCTTAAACAATCAGACTATTTCAGGAACAGGTATTAATCCTCTTGTACGGATAACAGGATCACACAAAAGCAAAATGACGTACTTGGACGATATTTTATTATTTTCTGACTCAATAGAAAATCAATGAGAACAGATACAAAAGAGACAAAATCTTCAGTTAAAACCCTCAACTGACACTATTTTAAAGAAAAAGACACATTACTTAGAATTCAGGGTTAATTTAACTCATTTGAGAGAAAGAAAGCGCCAAAAGGTCGGTGGTTACACTAACCACAAGTGAGATGTGTTATAAGCATGTTTTTGTATTACTGTAGTTTTATTCAAGGGTCCTCTAATTTGAGTGAATCACTTATCTGGTTACAAATTTCCCTGTCTCGTCATTTCTTAGTTAACACGCATGTTATGACATGCCAGCACCTCATAAATAATGGACTTTACAGTTTTGATCGTGTAGAAAGACAATAAAGACATATCAGAGGCAATATTTGGTTTCAGTGAGAAAAAGACATAGCAACGACCTGCCAGTACCTCATAAATAATGAACTGTTCCGATTTAACCGCGAGGAAAGACGGAAAAGACATATCAGAAACGCTGTTGAATTTCAGTGAGAAAAAGAAAAAGAAAATTCAAACAGAAAAACCGTGAAGTTATCATGGATATTATTCGTATTAATAAATATGAGAATTCATGATATTTATCGAAGGTCGACTCAGAGTTTTCTGATTCCTCAGAACCAAGACATGAATGAATAGTATTCATAGTGTCAGATCATATATATATATATATATATATATATATATATATATATATATATATATAAACCCTTATTAATATAGTAAATTACTAAACGTAGATTAGATGAGGCAAAAGGCAATATAGAGCACCAAGCGAGGAACTCACAGAAACAAGCTTTGCTAACAAATACACCACGTTGAAGTGCCTTAAACCATTCTTAAACCATATATATATATATATATATATATATATATATATATATATATATATATATATATATATATATTAAACGATTTTTATCTATACGTTCTTTTCATAAATATAAATATTTAATAAATGTCTGTTTATAATAAACAGTATTATTGACATTTACCGGCCGGAATGTCCGAGAAATTTTCAAAGAATATATACATCCTCCGAAAATTTCTCGGGCATTCAAGCCGGTAAATATCGTTAATACTGTTTATTTTAAACAGAGCATTTACTTAAATATTTGTATCTATAAAAAAAAAGAACGTATAAACATAAATAAATGTCTTAAAATAATTGTAGGACTTTGTCCATTTCATATGTATGTGTGTGTGTGTGTGTGTGAATTAAAAGAGAAAAACTCTTAGACGACTTTTTTTCTTCTTGCTTATTATTCATTTTTCCTTAATAGATATACTCTTTCTGAATATATATATATATATATATATATATATATATATATATATATATATATATATATATATATATATGTAAAAGAAAGAACAGTAACATATATAATCCGGTGTTCTTATAGATATTCTTATTTTTACAAAATAGTGCTCAATGTAAATTTACAGAGCATTAATATTAAAAAATGATTTATTTAAAATATGTTTTTTTTTTGCTACACAGTTCTAACCATGTTTCAAAAATGGAAGCTAAAAGCTACGAATTTAATTTTGTAATTAAATTAAAGACATTAGTTTCATTTCATCCTCAAGCGAATTTTGGGGTAACTTTTAAAATTACTGGGTTTTAAAGACACAGCAAAAATCATAATTCACGTTTCCAAGGTTACAGATAAATCTACTTCAACTGGACAAGGGGTGTCTGGGTGTTCATTATGTCTGTATTATTGTATCCGATATTAGTTACGTTTTGGTAAAGGGTAGGGATGTATTTTTCAATGAAATCTGACATCCGTTGAATGCCTGTCGTCTGTTTTTTTTTTTTTAATTTATTGTTAACGGCAAAAATTCTTACGGCATTTTTTTCTATTTGTATATTTAAAGATTTTTGGGGGTGTTTAGGTTAGAATACGTTTTATTTAACTACGATTTGAAATATTTTAATTTTTAATTTTTAATTTTTATTATACTATATTTTTTAAGAACAATTAAATGTATTAGAATTCCTTATAGTATGTTGAATTATTTTTACATCAAGTATAAGTATGTATATTATGTTACAATATTTTTTTTTGTATTTAAATATTATTTAAGTAAAATTTATGACAATGACGGCAAAAATAGTTACTTAGTTTCACTGATTTAGTAAACTTTCATTTTTTATATAAACCTAGTAATATATTGTTTGTCATGCAAGTACAAAGAACATGGGTCATTCAAAAGCTTACATCTTCTGGCATTTCATATTAATTTTATTTTTATTTTACTGTAGGTGATTTATTGGATTCTTTTAAGTGCATGTAAAAGAAGTTTAGGTTAGAATTCATTTTATTTAACTACAATTTTAATTGCAACTTTAAAATATTTTCATTGTTAGTTTTAATAGACTATATTACTTTATAATAGAAGGAAATGTATTAGAATGACTTATAGTAAGTAAAATTACTTTTCCATATCAAGTATATGTATATTACGATTTTTAAACTTTTATATTTAAATATTATTTAAGTAAGATTTATGGCACTTACTGCAAAAATAGCTAATTCATTTCTCTGATTTAGTAAACTTTATTTATTTATTTTATATGTATAAACTTAGTAATATATAGTTTCATATGTATGTACAAAGGACATGGGTCATTCGACCAACCTACGTCATGTAGCTTTTCGTTATAATTTAATTTTTCAGTCGGTGTTTTATTGGATTCATTTCAGTGCTGGTAGTACTTTTTGAGAGGTGTTTAGGTTAGAATACATTTTCTTTAACTACAATTTTAAAAGATGTTTAGGTTAGAATTCGTTTTAACTACAATTGCAAATATAACTTTAAAATATTTTCATTGTTATTTTAATAGACTTTTTTTTTCCATAAAGAAAAAACAGGTAAATGTAATAGAATTACTTACAGTATATAAAATTATTTTTCCATGCTAAATATAAGTATGTATATTACCTGATCGCACCTTTTTAAATTTATTTTTATTTTAAAATTTTTAAATATTATTTAAGGAAATTTTTTGACAATGACGGCATAAAATAGCTATTTCATTTCTCTGATTCAGTAAATTTTTATTTTTTATAAACTTAGTAATATATAGTTTCTTATGTATGCACAAAGGACATGGGTCGTTTAATGACCTACATATTCTAGCTTTTCTTATTAACTTCCATTTTACTGTAGGCGTTTTATTTAATTCTTTTAGATGCCAGAAGTATTTTGAGAGAGAAGTTTGATTTTTATATTTATTTATCCTAAATGAACTTTGATTTGGTTGAATCTTTTTTTGAAATCATGGCTAGTGCAACCTATATATATTTTTATGTTTTCAGGACTTTCAATCGAAGAGATATTGCATTGGTATACTAATGATTCCGTGCGACATTTATTTTGTAGAGGGCAACTATGAGGGTTTCTACAATTACATAGTTTTGTTTATTTTCATCAGTTTTTATCTTTATTTTTCCATTGTCTAAATTTTTTTGGTTTTGGTATAAGTGTTTATTTAAGATATTAGCATTATGGTTCTTAATATTTTTTTCTAAGTTTTCCGTACAGCTGTAACTTAATTTTAGTGTGTTTTTATTGAAAATAGTACTTAGTTTACTTTCACTAGCTTGACTATTAATACGAGGAATTTATGTCCTAATTTGTTCTTTACCATTTGGTTGTATGGGAGAGTATACCAAATAATTTTTCTACATATATTTTTTCAATGCTTTCCATTTTCATTTTTTATATAAGTTAGTTTTGGGTTTTTGTAGCCACTCTCTTTTAGAGCCTGATTATAGGAATTGATATGCTCATCGAAAATCTTGTCATTTGCTGAATTTGTACTAACTCGTTTACTGATAGATAACGGTATATGTTTAATCCTAGATGGGGGGTGATTTGATTTTGGGTGTATATATAAAGGATTGGTGTTAGATTTTTTATAAGGTGTGTATGTATTTTTATTTAGATCTCATGTTATATCAAGGAAGTCCACTTTTTTTAATTTAGTGCTAACCGTAAGTTTTAAGCCCATGCTTTTAAATTCTTTATATAAAACCTTTCTAATTCTATCTATTTTGAAGTTAGTTGAGTTTCTAATAACCATAAACCCATCGTCTCTGTACAAACCAATGTCATTTATATTAATATCATAGTGCACTGTAAGGGTGTATAATATAAAAAGACCAATGAGATCAGAAGGCTCAGCTGAGTCTAGTGATCCCATTGTGATGTCAGACACCCCTTGTCCAGTTGAAGTAGATTTATCTGTAACCTTGGAAACGTGAATTATGATTTTAGCTGTGTCTTTAAAACCCAGTAATTTTAAAGTTACTCCAAAATTCGTTTGAGGATGAAATAGAACTAATGTCTTTAATTTAATTAAAAAATTAAATTCGTAGCTTTAGCTTCCATTTTTGAAACATGGTTAGAACTGTGTAGCGAAAAAAAACATATTTTAAATAAATCAATCTATATATATATATATATATATATATATATATATATATATATATATATATATATATATAGAGAGAGAGAGAGAGAGAGAGAGTCAGATGTCACAATATATCTATATATTTATGTTTGAGCGGAATCGACTTGAATATCGGGATGAAATGCGTGCAAATATCAAAGAAAGTTGACAGCATGCTGTTCCTCTCAATGATAGCCTTCCACCGTTGTTTTTGTCGCTCCCGGTAAAGCAGAACTTTCTGTCCCCTAGCGGAAACATGTGGCAATTTATCCTCAAGCACTCGAACCAAAATGGCTCAACTACATGTTCCATCTCTCTAAAAGTTTGCAAAACACCTGCAGGCCGTACATTACCATAAAAAGTTGGGCAACTCCTTATTTTACTGAGCCCTCCTTTGCCGTCCACGTTGATAGAGACTCTCATATATATATATATATATATATATATATATATATATATATATATATATATATATATGCTCCCTGAAAAATTTATTTCGGTTGAGCTCTCTGGAAGGAAGTGTGAGTTTGTAAACAGTGACTATGCGGCTAATAATGCAAGACTCTTCGTTAAATCGAAGTCACTGTGCGTTTATCGAAAAATAAATACGCCTAAAATCACCTTCATTACTGCCTTGCGCCAACGGCTTTGCAATAGAATCTTCGCCTGATGCCAGTTCAGTCGGGTTTCGATCTTAGCTAGAGGCAACCGGGCCTCTAGCTACACTGATGATCTGTGATACAGAAAAACAGTCTGTATGTGGTTGACTATATATATTTATATATTACTAGTGGGGACATTCTTGTCAGAAATTCTCTTCCCCTTTATATAATTTGAATTATACAATTTTAACTATATCAATAGCTGGCATTAATATCATTTTATTATAATTAATTATATTAATAAATATATCGGGAAAATATCCTCTTTCCAAATGAGCTGATAGTCACCAGGGAACATCCAATCGCTTGATAAACATTTAATCCGAATCAGAATCACGAGGCTATCTGCACCGAAATAATAAATATAAACTCTGTACTGACGCCAGTAATCCAGAAATAGGTATTGAACTTAGGCAATCAGCGATTGATGAAACGGAGAAGATGAAAATGGAGAAAGGCAAATTAAGCGACATAAGGACGCGACGGTCTTATGGATTTCTAGTCATTATCCCTATGGAGAAACATTGACGATCTGTAATGATGCTAAGCCTTTGGAACACTTGTTAACTCCCCCCCCACTGCAGAATAATAAGACCCAGTTATGGATCATAAGCATTGCAGTTCATAGCATAGTGTATGGACAAAAAAAAAGAGTAACGTATGCACATATTTTCTTTGATTGATATACATTTACGTAAGAAGAAAAAGCGTAAGGAAAACGAGGAAGTGAGGGGACATCCGAGGTGGGGTAGTTGAGAGGAAATCTGAGGTGGGTCGGTGAGGGGACATTCGAGGTAGGGTCGGTGAGGGGACAATCAAAGTGGGGGAGATGAGAGAAGATACAAGTTGGTTTAGATGAAATGACATTCGAGGTGAGGTAGATAAGGGGATATATGGGGTGATGTAGAAGAGGGCATACGTGTTGGGGTAGATGAGGAGACATACGAGGCGGTGTAGATGAGGGGACATACGTGTTGAGGTAGATGAGGGGACATACGAGGTAGGGTAGATGAGGAGACATACGAGGTGGAGTAGATGAGCGGGCATACGAGGTGGGGTAGATGAGGGGGCATACGAGGTGGGGTAGATGAGAGGAGATACGAGGTGGGGTAGATGAAGTGATATATGCGTTGGTGTTGATGAGGGCATACGAAGTGGGGTATACTATTCACTGTTTCTAATGCTACGCATAAGTATCATTTTATTTCAAAGAATTAGCGAAGATAGAGACATATATATATATATATATATATATATATATATATATATATATATATATATATATATATATGAGAAAAAACCAGCCAAGATATCTTATAACTTAATTAACAACCCAGAAGTATAAGGTCAACAAAACAGTGAAGTAATATTCAATAATGGAACGTTTATTGGTCATCTCTCAAGCAGACAACAAACCAAGATATTTTAATCAACTCCATCCCTTTCAAGCAAGTAAAGCCATTAAGTCACAAGGGTTTACTGGGTGTGAAAGTGTTAGAAAATTGAAACATTGTTAAAGAGTGAGAACAATAGATGAGTAGAATAGATGACCAAGGAAGACAGTAGATAACAATTGACATTGCATTTAAATTTTTGAAGATTAAAGCTGATTGGAAAGCAAGAATAGTGTTTCACAAGGAATAAGGGCGATAAAAGAAACTGTTAGAATAGAACTTACGGTTACCACCAGCCAATCCAACTGTAAATTGATGAAACAAAATATTACTAATCTAATAGTTCGCTTAAATTCATAAAGTTTTGGTACCATATAGAAGAGTTCATCCGAACAATTACCATGAAATTATTTATAGAAAAGACACAGGGAAGCAATTTTATGTGGAATTCGAGAAGCCAGGTCAGTATTAATAATATTGCTGATTCTTTGGGTTTTATCAAGAATGTATAAATATATAAAAAGAACAACAGACCATATGTGGCAACAATATTCAATGCATTATAGATATGTCAAATTTCTAGCACCACACAGTGAACCAAAGCACCTGACCTAGCAATGGATTCAATACAGTCTTTCTACTTCATGTCAGCAGGGAATGTTAGCCTGAGAAGGCACAATGCGGAAATTTCTCTTAGGTTAGCATCAGCCATGCAGATTGAAAGCTGAAATGGGTCTCATGATTAATGAAGAACGGTTTTGTTTTGCAGGCATTAAAATTAACAAGCCATTCTTTGCCCCAGTTAACAATTGATTGTAGATCATTTTTTAGATCAGCTACCAATTTGATCTTATCGAACTGATCAGACTTACTATCGAGACAGGGGTATATAATTGTGTCTTCAACATAGATGCAAAATCGAGAGCTGAGTGTTGGTTTTTACGTCCCTTCACGTTTTAGAGCAAGCCTACTTGCGCACTAGATTGGCAATGGTTAAATGAGCTTAGAAAAGCCGTTTCAGATATTATCTAAATTGCTTCCATACTGACTATTGTTCTCTTCATGCAGCCGATGCGCTCTCCGTACTTCGCAAGACTATGTCGGTCTGGGTAACCTAAAAGGAATTTCGAACTGAACCCTTTCTTTAGTCTATGGCGTAAATTGTTCTTATTCCGTAGATACCGCTAGATAAATGAGTGTTAAGTGCGAAATTTCTTTTAGGTTAACGGGTTGGACATATATATGAGAAATCCTAGACGCTACAACGACCGAAACTTTGTGATATCAATTGTAAAGATGGGAAAAATAATTTCGCATATATATGATGAAAATAATGATAATTAGTCATGCCAGAAATTATGACAGGCAACGAAATAAAAATATTTTTGATTATGTTTACAAAAAGAAATCGTAATCAATCTTTTTTTTATTGTTTACAGATATATCAACACCTCTATGGGTTATTCATAACCGAAGTCTAAATATTTTTACGCAATTTTATTTTTAGAGATAGTATTATTTTAGTGATACTTTCATTATCTGTCTATATTTCTGAGATGAGGTATTATGTACACTATTTATATTATTCGGACTATTGTCCTCAACTTTGTCGCCATATTTATTACAACGTTTCGGCCTTTCAGTATCTGTCTATATTTCTGAGATGAGGTATTATGTGCACTATTTATATTATTCGGACTATTGTCCTCAACTTTGTCGCCATATTTATTACAACGTTTCGGCCTTTCAGTATCTGTCTATATTTCTGAGATGAGGCATTATGTACATTATTTACATTATTCGGACTATTGTCCTCATCTTTGTCGCCACATTTATTACGTTTCAACCTTTAAGTATCTGTCTATATTTCTGAGATGAGGTATTATGTACACTATTTACATTATTCGGACTATTGTCCTCATCTTTGTCGCCATATTTCTTATAACGTTTCGGCCTTGAGGACACATGGTACAGTTGATAAAGGCGTTGGTTAGATCCTGTGACAAGACCCAAACAGTGTGAGTTCAATACCCGCTTAAGGCAGTGAAGAACTTGGAGAGGGAAATTAACAGGAGATAATTGACAACTGACATCCATTAGACATGGCACGTGGAACTAGAACAGTCTACCCCAGTGAGCGAAATGATGGGTCCAGTTTGATATTCCAACCACCAGAAGAACGGCTGTAACATTCCAACCACCTGTACAACGGCCGTAACATTGTAATAAATATGGCGACAAAGATGAGGACAATAGTCCGAATAATGTAAATAAGATACAAGACTTACTAATTAACCTATAATTGAGGAAGATGAGATGGATTTATAACTTTCCCAAGAGTATTTGCCCGTCATTTAATATAACGAACCCAACAGGAAGTGGAACGCGACTCTCCGATTAACAATTCCGAGCCATTATTCATTACACCAACCGCATATCCAAGCTTACAGCAACTAGTATTCTTAAGCAGTCACCGTTCTAGGCACTGATTGTACTGGAACCAATGTTTCAACATGATACTGACGTAAACCATGGACAATGTAAATAAGGGAGTAATCTTAGGCATTGTAATCTGACATTGTACCTTTGGCATTCGCAAAAGAAGCTTCGGATATTTGTGGTCCTTGGATATTTCTAGTACTTGCCCACAGACCCAGTCGGAGAAACAAAGTAATGCTACGGTTATAGTCATTGTCAGAACCGTTCGCAGAGAGTGACCAACCTATTATTCGAAGATTATTCCCAAGGTTGCATTGCAAAAATCGTTAAGATACGGAAAACCGATAAGATCAAAAAACGGACGCAGTAAATTTAAAACATCCACCGACTTCATCTAGTATAACGGAAAGGTGCCAAAGTTATATATGACGATGGATGTTTTGGCTATGGCAATTAGTTAGTACGAGACATATTTGGTGTTGTATATAATACAAACGCTTATCACCATAAAACTTCACACAATCAAAGACAACAATTTTTTCCCATATTAGCTGCAAGAGAAAGGAGACATTATTCAGTCAGCAGACAACATTTTTTTAAACCAGTTCATCTATACCACCGAGCAGGAACCGATATTTGGCCGGGAATCTTTTGGTATTGGGCTGTACAAAAAGATTAAAAAAAATTTTTTTGCCCATTATATTGACTCTTGCCGTCTTGTTTACTGTGTTTCGTTATGCGCGTGACCGACACCCCCCACTCCGGTCCGTGAAAAATTGCCTTGCAGGGCATAAGCACCGTCACAATTATTTAAAACCAGAAAATCTGTTTTAGAATCTTTTGAGATAATAATAACTTACTAATGCATATCCAACTAATTAACCCATAGCTAGGGGGAGAAGAAGTGGATTCGTGCATTTCTTAAGGGTATCTGCGCGTAAGGGAATATAAAGAACTCGACTAGAATTGGAATTCGGCGCTCTTATTTCAACTCTTGAGCCATAATCTATTACACCACCCACACATCCCGGTCTAGAAAGCCCCTGGTATTCCCAAGCAATCCCTCATCTAGGTATTGACTAGAATCTGCCTAACTTCGATGATTTTACGAGAACCGGTGTTTCAATGTCATATGTTCATAAGTCAAGTAGACAGCAGATCATAGACGAATTTGTTTGAATAAACAAAGACGATGAGTCATTCATGTGTGAGGCATGGCTTTTAGGAAAATAATTTGAAACTAAGAGACTCGATTAGTCTCAATAAGTAAATAGGAAAGCTAATAATCGAGAAGAAGGAACCAGAAGAAAGGATAAAATAAAGAAAAAAAATAATTAAGGAATTAATAGGTATTCTAATGGGAAATACTTTTCTAATTAATAATTACACATGGCAAAGTGAACTCACACATGGCAAAGTGGATAAAGGCGTTGGTTAGATCCAGTGACAGACCCAAAGAAGGTGAGTTCAATTCCTGGTTAAGGAAGTGGAGAACTTTCAGAGGGAAAATTAGCAGGAGATAACTGATAACTGACATCCATCAAACATGGCACGTGGAATTAGAACAGTCTGCCCCAGCGATCGAAATAAAGGGTTCAGTTCGAAATTCCAACCACCTGAAGAAGGCCGGAGCGTACAACGGCCGAAACGTTGTGACAAATATGGCGACAAAGATGAGGACAATAGTCCGACTAATGTAAACCGAAATTAAAAGCCAAATTTGCTTAAATTTGTTTTGGTATATACACCCTTGAGCAAATTAATTGAAACAATAAGAATAATTCTGTTATTATTTAACATTTTTCGTATTTTTCTAATGAAACCTGAGCCAGTGCACATCTTAGTACTTCGTATGCACATTGCACGAAGTTGTTCCTTGCAGATTGACCACAGATTCTCGATTGGATTTAAATCAGGAGAGTTTCCAGGCCTATCTATAGTATTTCGATTTGCTCACTGCAATATTTTTGCCAGTGTGTTCGTGTGGCGTTACAATTTTCGTACGCTTCCTTGGAGTAACATCCATTGAAGACAACGGCCGTATGATAACTAATCGACAGTCGAGACAATAGTGCGTGAACGTGATGAAAATCTGATGCAATCACGGAAGACGCAATATTTTTCAAGGCCAAACAAATTTCACCATACACCCCAAAAATAAATTTATATTACTGCACACCACTGCAAATTACCTAATCTGAGGATGAATACAAATGAAAAGCAAATCACCTAATCTGAGGATAAAATTGATTGCACTCGAGTGGGTCTAAAACTGACCGTAGATAAAAGAAAGGAAACTCAAGCGGTTGTCTCAATTAATTTAGACAAGGGTCTGCTCTGAAACATATCTCCAAACCACTTTATGCTACCAATGCAAGGAAATGTTGTTAAGTGTCTATGTTTAGGCTAAATTGTTATATACTTAAAAAAAACTGTCGACTTTAATAATTGAAACTAATATCCGACAACCACTAACGATATAAACTAATCAAGGCCGATGGGCGATAACAGCCAAGAGTGATATAGAATTTTACTGTAATATGTAACGATAAAGGCCGATAAAGTGACACTGCACATCATCCTAGCAACAGTAAGTATAGATTATAACCGTACTGCACAAAGCCATCTGATTATGCTGGCTAATCGGGTTGAACGAACCTCAGTTACAACTGGCGCCCATTTGCATTTCGACTTCCATTTTATCCTCAGCAATTGTGTAGACGTTCTCCAATTTCCCAGTTGATTCTATACTGGCGGAATTAAGAGAAAGCAAGTCCCTTTCAGTAACTTCTAAACATATTAGGGTTAATGGAAATTTGCGAGGGGATATTATGACTTTTAAGTTATCAACATGGCTTATTGGAGCAGCTGGCGTCGGTATCATATTGCCATTAAGTCTAATCGTATTTATTTATCGGTTTTCTTATTGAAATTTTCTGATGAATCTTAATTCTTATGTTTATGATTGAATAAGCTGATGGTGATTTCTATGACAATAAAATATCATTAGAAATTCAGCTATCACATCGTTAAATATTTGAGATTAGTAAAAATCATCAGTGTGAATGCTGGTTATTATTTTAAGAAGTGTGTACAAATGAAAAGATTTGGAATTTGCATTTTCCATTTCTTGAAACAGACGTTAAACACTTCTACAATATTTTTTCTTGCTTTCATTGTTTCTTTCCTTTTCTCACTGAAATCAAGTAGTGTTTTTTTTTCCCTTTTCCACTCGGTCAAGACAGAATAGTGAATTATTTATGAGGCATTGGCAGGAGATTTTAAACACTTTTATCTTTCTTTCTTCCTTCCTTTCTTTCTTTCTTTTTTTCTTTCTTTCTTTTCTCGCTAATTCCCCGAATTACGAAAATTTCTATTGACAATAATTTAAAAATAATTCAGCAAACGATGCAATTTCATTTAATTTATTGTAATTGGATTTTTCCCGTTTGCCTTACTCAGTTTCCGTTGTTCGATACAGTGCATCTGGAAAATGCCGCTTTTATCGCGGTCGCCATACATTTTGGAGATCAAAGTGTAGTATCTTTTTTATCAGCTTAATCTGATTCTTTCATTCCACTTCTTTCTTTCATTTTCTCAATGAAACCAAGTAATGTCTTTCCCCGTCTTTCATCGCAATCAAAATGCGAAATTATTATTTATGAGTTATTGGCAGGGCATAATGGTAGTGCGAACGAACGAAGTGAGGGACAGGAACAGTTATAATAGAATGATTGTTGACCAATGGATGCTCAAAGAAGTTTGCCGGAACCAATCAATAGAATTCACCGGATTCAATCGAGGGGCGTGGATTTTGATCACCCTGTAAGAAATGGAAGCTGTAACATCAGAAGGATGTCAATCGTTTGATGACAGCTGTAGTTAATGTTAAAGATATAGGGGCTGGTGAAGTAGAAATGATGTAAACAAATTTGATAAATCAGGAAAGAGATCGAATAAAAAATATTAAAGCCTTCTATTTTATATGTTATGTCCATTCAGGGCGTGTGTAAACATAACTCCCAATCTCCATTGTAGCTCTTGGAAAGTTTCACGATTTACCAAGCCTCGTTGGTCATCATTTCAAATAAAATAATGTCGTAGGTTACTTGCCTTTCCTTGAGGTCTCTCCAACTTCTTTGAGTGATACATTCTCCAATCCCGCTTTTCTCGATATATGTCACAATAATTTTAACAACATTTTTTCTGATTTTTGGTATAAATATTATTTTAGTATCTGTTTTCTTTAAATCTTCTTCCTTGATCACGCGTTCTGTCTATATACATCAGTGTCTCTTCTAGTCTCTTCTTTATTTCTAAAGAAAATGGCCGTCGTTAACTGCTATAAAGGTTTAGAGATATTATATAACATTACAGCATATTTTTGTTTCATACGAAGTTTTCACATGTCTTAATATTTTTCTTGCTTTCCGAATTAATTGATTTGATTTTTTACGGTTTATCAACTTTTTGCTAGGTTATTAAAAGCCAGAAAGTATTCTTAGATTGTAATAAGTTGGAGGGAGATAACAGTGATTTACTGATACAAGTTCTACTAATTAGCCCATAGTTGGAAGGAAGAGAGGGATTCATACCTTTCCTAATGTTATTTGTGCGTAAGTAAATATAACGAACCCAACTGGAATTAGAACTCAGCTATCCCATTTCCAATTCCGACTCATTATACATTAAAACCACACGCCAGAACATCCAAGTTTAGCGCACCTGGTATTCCCTAGCTGTCCCCCATCTAGATACTGACTAGGCTTGACGTTGCTTAAATTCGGTGATCGTACAAGAACCGGTGTTCCAAAGCGATTTGCCCGTATATTGGAAGGTCTATTTCACTATTCCGATGCTTTTTCGTCTCAGTTTCCGTCGTACCTTAAAATAGCATATCTTTTAATTTCTGTATTTGTTTTATTCCAAAGTCCGCAATTTTTAATTCAGACTTCGGACTGTTTCTCTTACTGACGCTCAAATATCCAGTCTTCTTACAAGCAATCGTTTTTACTCCCCCTTTTCTTGTCTAGGCGTTCTTAGAGTTTGCCAGTCTGCAAACAACACAGCACCATCTGCGTTAATTATATTACTAAGATTATGTGTGGTATATGATTATATGATATATAAGATTATGTGTGTATAAAAGCTGCTCTTAGAATCTTCGCACTGTATGGCTTACCAATTGATTGATTTGTTTGTTTAACTGCAGGTTAACATCTTATGGGGCATTTAATGTCGAAATTTAATTTTTTTATGAGATTTGAACTAATAAAACATATATATATTCTGTTTTCGCAATTGAATACATGGTAGATGTTACTCAGTTTTTGTGCATAAAGATGCTTATGTGGACATAATTACTACAGGCGGTGTTATGTATTTTTCACGTTGTAGTTTTATTGAAGTTATTGTTATGGGGTCCACCCCTTTTTTCATACAAGTAGACTCGTCCAGTGTGTACTTGTACTGCTGCCGGTGAATACCCGGGAGTTAGAAGAGAGATACACTGATACAGTGATACAATGAGAGAGTGAGGTAACCGTTTTGTAGGAGTCACAGTTGCGAGCACGTAGATTCAGATGGAAGTCATACTTCGATACTGAATTTCCCAGACTGTATATATATTATTATTGCTACTAACCACATTTCTGGATCTACTAACCGTATTACCAATTGTATTATTACGTCAATACATTTATTTGCTATATTTCATTCTTGCGTTTGTCATTCATTTGAGACCAGATTTCATCTCGGAATCCACAACAAATTGGCGATGAGCGATTCGAACTTACACGAGAAGAAGAAATAGAAAAATCCTTCCCTCGTCCACAACAAATTGTCGACGAAGATTCGAACTCACACGGGAAGAAAAAACAACAAAAAATTTTCCCTCGTCGTCCACAGCAAGTTGGCGACAAAGAGTTACGAGAAGTGAAAATACGTAAAATTGAGTTATCATGGAAGATTTTAAAAATATTTTTGTAGAACTGATAAAATACCAAAATGATCAACAATTACAAATACAAGAAAGAATGGAAGAAAAATGGCAAAAGCAATTACTACAAATGCAGAGGAAAAATCAAGAAAGACAAACAGAGCTCCAGGAACTAATATTGAAAGTAGCGGATAACAAGCAATTAGATATTGAAAAAGAGGCAACTTTTTCGCAAGACGCAGTGTGGAATACCATAGAGATATTAAAATATTCTCTAGATGAGGACAAAAATTTCGGAGATTACTTCAGAAGACATGAAGAGATTCCTAAGTATAAAGAAAGACGCGGAGGACATTGAGGAGTCAGCTGTTTCTCATATACCTAAGTTAAACAAAAGTCTACGTTCTTCACCCTCTCCGGAAAGAAAACACAAATTCTACAATAATGAAAAAAAGATTCTCACCCTCCCCAGAAAGAAAACAAAAATTTTATAATAAGAGAAAAAGAACAACATACAGGACAAATTGTGACCAAAATCGAAGCAAATATAAGCACCCCCCCCCATCAGCATGTTATCGATGTCGAGGACTATCTTGGAACAAGGATTGCCGCTTGAGTTATAAAAACTGTCATGAGTGTGGAAAAGGGCCACAAGGCATCCCAATGTAGGAATAGAAAAGATACTAGTAGAATAAGAGCTACTAGGATGCATAACGAAGACAACACCAACATAAGGATATATGTGGAACTGGAAATTTTAAATAAAAAGATAAAATTAAACTGGATTCGGGTTCCGACCTCACGATAATCAACCTACAGACATGGAGGAAATTCAACAGACCTACCATGTTACATACACAAAAAATTGTCAAGTCGGTTACAGGCAAACGAATAAAATTCGAAGGAGAAATAATCGTGAATGTTAAATTTCACGGCAAAAGAAAAAAACTTAAGATATACGTCATGAAAGATACTGAAAATGTAGTAGGTATCGACTCGATGCAAAAGTTCAACGTTTGGGATCTACCTATCAGCTCTTTTTGCAAAAAGTTAGAGGTTGAACCATCAGATATTATACAATTAAAGGAAGAATTAGATAACCAATTTCTTGAGGTATGTTCGAGCGGGTTGTGACGATGCAACAAATTCGATGCCAGAATCGAATTTAATGAAAACATCCAACCAGTATGTAAAAAGAAGCGAAACCATGCCATGTGCTACAATAGATGAAAACAGTAGAGTTCTACAAGGCAGTAAAGGAACTACCTGTGACTTTGCGAGAGATAAGAAGGGAAGCCGAAAAGGATGAATTTATGCAGAGGACGAAGGTAAAAATACAGTCTGTGTTTGTCATTCATTTGAGACCAGATTTCATCTCGGAATCCACAACAGTTATATTTTAGAATACAGTTTGATTTCTTTAAGAAATTGTAAGATATTTTATGAACTAGTGTTATGAAAGAATTCTTTCATGTTGGTTGTTTGATTGTATGATTTTGTTTGGCGGCATATCAACACCTCTATGGGTTATTTAATGCTGAAATCTAAATATTTTGTAAGTAATTTTATGCTTTTAATAATGGATATTTTTTATATAAATGTATACATTCAGTGTAAAATATGTTTTTTTAAATATATATTTTGTAGATCATAAAATATAGTGTTGGTAATTTTACTATAAAAATGTATTTTTGTATTTATTTAGTGTTGCATTAATTGCCATTTCGCTATAAAAATGTGTTGCTGCCTATTTTATTATAAAAATGTACCGTTGCTTTTTGTTTAGGGGTTCTCTTTTTGCCTATAACTGGGACCCTAACAAGTGCTACCACCCAGAGTTCTGGTAGCCACGGGAACAACAGAAATTAAAAGGTGGTTCTACGCTCCTCAAAACCTCTACTGTTCAGAGGCCTTGCTGCCAAATGTAGTTTATCGTCATAACCAAGGCTAATGTATATTTTAAGTTAATCCGATGAATACTAGTAGCGAAACTCGTTTGATCATCAATAAACTATAATGGATAAATATATTTTTATCTTTTTTGTCGCATATTTTCCAGTACGTACATATATGACTATTGATATGATTAATTAAATAAATGATAGCAAGGAACATAATATTATATTGGTAGAGAGAAAATTCGCTTGGGAATGACTTTAAAATCAAAACAT
This sequence comes from Acanthosepion pharaonis, assembly GCA_903632075.3. Classification (NCBI taxonomy): domain Eukaryota; kingdom Metazoa; phylum Mollusca; class Cephalopoda; order Sepiida; family Sepiidae; genus Acanthosepion; species Acanthosepion pharaonis. The sequence continues at coordinate 826,393 of CAHIKZ030000003.1, forward strand.
GAAGTCAGTAGATGTGGAATACCAAAAAATTGAGAGCCACGTTGATTTGTCAACAAGCTAAAAGTGGAACGCATTTTGCTTTAAGGAATTTAAAACGAAATAGGCAAAAAATAGTTTCTTTTTATTTGAAGCAGCAAAAAATCGATATAAATAATAGAAAGATAACCTGGGTTATTGCGGTGTATATTCGGAGTGAAAGTGTTGTAGATGTCTCTGGAAATAAGCATAAAACATCCGAAAATATCTAAGAGGTGACCATCAGTGATAATCGGAGGACAACACGACCGAAAAGGCCAGGAGAAAGGCTATCAAAAATATGAAATATTTCCAACAGGAATAACAACTATAATAGATAAATCGAAGGCAAAATAATTATATAAACAAAATGTAGACATTCCACGTCACCTTAAACAAAAGGTTAGTAAGGAATCTCCTAATTATATTAAAAAGTTCTCTAACAATAAACTTGAGAATTCTATTTTCCTGTAAAAAACATTTTACAGAGTAGTTTTATAAATTTCAAATTACACTAAATCTAAATTTTAGTCAACGAATCGAAACAGTTAATCTCATCACTATCATGTCTGTACGTTGGTTACTTGTAAAATTTTTTCAACAACAAACAGAGATTCGGCAGGCTAACTAGTAGAGGTGTCAGGGTGTTAAAAATATATATCTATAGGGTTTGTTAAGTGGTAAAGACCAACAACTCTATTGCATATAGAGGTAAATATTTTATCTAAATGTTTGAAACATTGGATTCAGATTGTAATAGTCGGTATGATCGGATAAGAAAAAAAAAACTTTTGATAGTATAGAAAGAATAATTCAGGTAAATTTTTACCTGGAGGCTAAAATCGTAATAGAAAATGGCACCATTGCCGTGCTGATCAATTTGAAGTAATCTAACTCATTCGGGAAGACGGATAACCGTTTCATGAGAGCTGTTCTGAAACTATTGAGGTTCGAACTGAATTCCCCCCCCACGCCCGCCGGTGAATTAGTCTTCAATACCGTAGAAACGGTTTTATGGTACAAGTGATTGGAACGTATTTGGGACTTTCATGACCAAGCTCCTTTTATTTTTCATCTAATTTTTCATTATATACTTGGAGACTGGAACTCTTCTTTCGAAAGTTAAAAAGAGACGAGGACGAACCTAATAAATGCCAAATAAATATTTATGGTGGAGTTACTGTCACGGTGTCCATGTACAGCAGTTGTATCCCAAGCTTGTTCTTTGCTCTTTTGACAATGCCGATGTAAAGAAAACGATTATGAGGTTCAAACACTAAAAGTTTCCAACATTAACCCCAAAAAGACCACTGGCTTGAGTGGACCATCTCCGCAATCGCTTCAGCTGAATAATTTCATATATTTTATTAATTTTTATTAATTTTACACAAGATTACAACATGTTTTATTCATGCAAAACTAAAAGCAAGGCAAATTTCCATTTAACGCAAGAAACATTTAACAAAATTGCATTTGTAATATCTTTGTGTTTGGTCATGTAATATATCGGTAAATATCTAAAAAAATACAAATATTTCCACAGGGTTCAAGGTATAATTCGAAAAAACTATTCCATCGAATAAAAATCTCTCGTGTTGTATTCGACTCTTTCTACACACAGTTTTTCCAATTTATATATCGCTGATGGATATTTTTATATATGAGGGTGCACTTTTCCTGAAATAAAAATATTGAATATATAGATATATACATGTTATTTATTTTATGAACACTAAAGACCGGTTTTTCAGTGAATAAATTGTCACCCACTAATAAACGACTATAAAGAAATTAAGTTTGAATTAATAAATATAATAGAAAAGCTTTTGAATAATGTGTTGCGTTCTGCTAGACTGGTTACCATCAAAGGATATAGAGAAAAATCTACCAGGAAGAATCGGGTTCATATGTTTACTATGAGCATTTGTGCGAAAATGAAAGCAACACAAACTGTCAAAATTTGAACCTCACTTGCCGATTCCACATTTCAGAACGTTACATTAACCGTATATTAGTCTTCGAGTAGAAAACCTGGAAATATGACCGACGTCATTACTAGTTACGCAAGAGTACCTGCCCTATCCAATTGCCGATCTGTTCCGTGTGGGGCATGAAGGATTTCCCCAGAGATTAAGTAATATTTGTCGCCGTGACAGCAATCTACGCTGCAGTTTGTCGCTGTTGATGGCACAATAACGATTCGGTTTCTTTCAGAATGGCTTCTCTGAGTATTCCGCTATTGGAGATGCACGGAGCGTGAATTATGGCGCCACAGGTGGCTTGGCACCTGCCACGGGCGGCTACTTCTCATCAAATTTCGAGGCCCAAGCAAACTTTGTCCATAAAATATCTGTAGATTTGATACGGACACTTACATTTAAATGGTTTCCAGACCATTGACTTGTGAAGATTCCGTGGACTTAATTTTGTGTGAACTGCATTTTCGCATTTGAGTAACGGCTACGCAGTTAATAACGGAATTCATAGTCGAAAGTGCTTTTCCAAAAGTATCACACACATACACACACTTATATAAATATATACACACCATGACACAAAATCAAACACCTGTAGAGACGCATAAGCATATAGAGGCAGACATTCAAATATAAAAAAGTATGCAATTCTTTTGAGCGCAGAGACTTTGATGTTAATTAAAGTGAACACACATATGCACACATACATACACATATGCATATACAGACACATACATGCACATGCACATACACACATACACACACGCATACATACACGCACACACCTTTGTTATGAAGATGTTCAACCGTTTCCACGCACTTATTCGTAATAAACACAATACACTACGACGCACTGACACGCATACACACATATTCAAGGGGGATATGAACGCATGCAGCCTGACTTGCAGTTAATAACTTCGATCGGAAATGCTCACAGTGTAGTCTTTGATCTTTGCGTTTTATACAAAAAGAGAAAAAAGGTTATAGTTCTAAAAAAAATATTAGAAATACTTGTGCATAAAATAAAAGTCTATGTTCATTAATATATTACGGATTTGTTGTTATGCGTGCATATATACAAATATGTATATTTAGGCAGCATATCTTCATTCAAACGAGTTTCATTAAATAATATAGACATATTATGACTACTTATTTTTATACTGATCCTTTCCTGTTGTCTAAATATTTTCTTGATGTTAAAATAAAATTCATAAAGGGAGGAAACGTAGTTTGTTTTTTTAACCCAAATACTATTAACTATTCTAAGCTCATCTTCATCTGTAAATTACAAAAACAAACTTATTCAAATTGCGATAAAATCTTCATTCGTTGTGATAAAACAGCCCGAAAATAATAAACTCAAATATAAATTCTCTATATCAAAATCAACCAACACTCAACAAAATTTATTACGAATATAGCAACAGCATATTAAAGTGAATAAAAGAATCAATGCCATTTTACATTTCTACCAATTTCAAGTCAGCTCCCTTATATTGAAACGCTTGTTTTGCATTAAAAAATCAATAATACAACGGATAAATTTAAAATTCTAATTTCAACTGTAACAGCGTTCGCGCCTGTTTTTTTAAAAATCACTTTCACAACGGAATGCGTATATATTAATTTGAAATGTAGCGTTTCTATAAATGTTTGGATGGAGCTAATAAATCCATTTCCTATTATTTCCGCATGAATTTCTGTGAAAAGTTTAAATTATTTACATTATAGAATTATATAGTCATTCTTGTTCTTGCAATCAATACCTTTCGATCATTGTGACCTCAGACCTTCTTAGCGTGCTAACCTTAAGGCTATTCAAGCTGAAACATTAATTGAATCTAAAAGATAGATATTTTTTCTCATTTCGCTGTCCATTTTACTCATTTCGTCATCAGGTTATCTTGTCTTGATTCGTGTTTAGTTATTACTATTTCCGGTTTCCAAACTATGTAGGTTCAGGAATTATTATGTAAAGGAAAAATGGTCAAAACCTTGTTCCACTGCAGTAAGAACCTTACTCAACATGCTATCCCCTACTAATGAAAGAACTATATCAGGCCTAAAATGGATTACTATTGCCATATTTGGGCAGGAGCTGTCCATTTATCTCACTCCAGTCTTGATAGAATCGAAAAGTGTTTTTAATCCTTGTGATTGACAAATTATTTTCCACCCCGCAACTTCTCACTTATGGGCTGGCTGTGGCAAACCTCTCACTGTTATATTGTTACTTCCATGGAAATTTCTCAGAGGAATTAATTACTTGGTTCCATCATTTCTCACCTTCAGGGCTTCGACTCACCATGCCACCTACATTATAGTAAACCATCCATATTCCCTCCGTTTTCCATTGATGAGAAGTAAGTTCCACTCTAAAAGCTTTTTCCTGAAAACCACTTCTCTGTGAAACCGGCTGCCAAGAGGATGTTTCCCCGATCGCTACAATCTTAACCTGTTCAAATCTAGGGCTAACAATTATCTTCCTTTCCTATCCGCACGTCTGCCTCTAAATGTAATCCTCTACCTCGATTGGCCCCCAGGCCTTATTCAGGGTGAACCTTCACTATATCATTGGCAAAATCAACATTCCGGATAATGAGAACTTGAACTGAAATGATTGTTGTGGAATGATGAAAGTACTAAGAACTCAACCAGGCTTCGACATTAAATAAGCATATGGAGTTGATATGTTGTTAAAAGAAAATAAACAGTGCTATATACATTTTTATTTAACGTGTCTTAATATTCTCAGTTTTTTTCTTTTTTATCAAGATTACAAAGTGGAAGACTTTTTCAAAAAGCTATTTTTCCCTTAAGCATGGGGAGGTGTACAATGAAATAAAACCCCATGTATGAGAATAGGGTCTTATTAATTCATATGCAAGCGCGTTAATATAGTTATTTCTCAGTTATATTAAATTATATTCTAGTCCGTTTATTCCTCATTGAGAATATTCTGTGCATCTGGTTTGGTTCAATTATCGACACTCAAGAAATGGCAGAAAACGCAGGAATAGTCGACAGGAAGCCATCTTTGTCCCTAGAAATGTGAAACATTCCAAATAAACAAGACGAGAACGATAGTTTAAGTGGTGTAAATAAAGTTTTTACATTGCCAGCGTCTCAAACAAGAGTAGGTTCAGGTGTGATTGCCAAGTGCGATTGCATATGAAAGCTGACACCCGATGCAATTACATTTGAGCCGTTGACAAAGTGAGACTGAAAGAAAAGGATGTAATGGAAAGATGGAGTTGTGTTTGTAATCAGACATTTACGAGTGAATCAGATTTTGGTATTTAATGACACATAACGGCTTGATATGATATCATACACACCAAACCATTTCAGATTCAGTTTTTATTTAATCTAGTAACCTCAAAGAAAACTATTTCCCAATTATCAGGCTTAGAATAATTTACAAAGAGGAAAAGTTTTCAAGTATTCACATGAAAAGATGTGCTGAAATATAGAGAAGGGGTACTAAAGATTCCCATTAAAAGCGGTGGTCAGAGTGTTGGTTGGTGTTGTTGAAACTAAAGTCACCAATGCCAATCCATAGGGAGTTGATAAGTGAAACCTAGCGTCATCTTCTCCCTTTCTGAATCCTGTTCTTTTATTTTTCTTCTCCTTATCTTTTTCTCAGCTTATTTGATTTCAATAACCCCTTGTGTCTTTGGGGTTTATCACCTTCTTTAGGGTTAAATCCATTTAAAAAAATAGAGAAAAAAAAAGAGAATTAATGAAGACAAACAAACTTGAAGAGTATCACGAACTTCAAACAATTTCTCAAAAAGCTAACTCATGTTAAAACTTATTCGTTAATTGGTAAAAGAAAAAAGATATTAAAAAATGAAGCAAAAAAAAACTTTGCCGGTCTAATTTAATGAATCTTGTTTGTTTTTAATATTTTCTGCTTGGATAATCATTGTGTGCACATCGCTTGCTGTTAATTGATATTTGGAAAGTCGATATTCACTGATGGAGAGCAATATGAGACGAAAGAACCCTCATAATTTGTCCGCCATTTTTTATATGCAAAATATTCACTTCCGATTTCATCCCCATATGGTTTTACTAAGTTTCCGATGTGCTTGCAGTTATGTGTCATGGTTGGAGATCATACTTTCGAAAATACAGTGGCTCTTTATTCCAATACACAAGGGATCAATGTTTGTTAACCATTGATCGTCAGAGAGGAAATTAATTTGATATTCACTTAGCATAGTCTGCAACAGATTTACATATCTGCAATACCCAAAGACGTTCGAAATCCTCCATCACAACCAAGTTATAAATAGGAGCAGGGACTGCCTTCTGGAGGGTGAGGTTTCCAGCAGTCAGTCGAACTGAACATTCTTGCTGTAACACTCTCGTTTGTATATGTTGTATTACTATTTTCTGTTAATATATTTGTTTAACTCAATTCCTCATTTGTGTCTTTAATTCTAGTCCTAACAAGGCTACAGAATGAAGAAAGACAAAAGGAAAACTTATTTTACCCGACACGTTTCGACATTTGCCTTAAAGTCCCCTGGAAAACAAAACGCGTCGGCTAACATTGTGTTTTTCCTCATACTGTACTTTTACAGACCTTCTTAATCTGCAATTTTAACACAACGTCGTATATGTAAACAAGATATTTGATGCTACCAACATCTGAAATATACCCTGTCTGAATCCTGTATGTGACGGGATTTAGAAAAGTTTTCGGTGTGTGATGCTTGGAAAACTTATTTTAATCGAGACGTTTCGACATTTGCCTTGATAAAGTCCCCCAGAAAACAAAACGCGTCGGCCACGATTGTATTTTTCTTTATATTGTACTTTTACAGACCTTCTATATCTGCAATTTTTACACAATTTCGTATATATAAACAATCGGATATTCGATGCTACCAACATCTAAAATATCCCTTGTCTGAACTCCGTATGACACGGGATTCAGAAAAGTTTTCAGTGTGAGATTTTCCCCAAAATAAATACTCAAATACGCAGATGTTGAATGTAAAAGAATGTCTCTGGAAAAAGAAGCTATTCAAAAAAGAATTAAGTTAAAAATAAAAAAGAAATATGTAGATAGCACTAAAGTCTCAATGCCTTTAATAAAATTGCAATTTTAAAAAATACTATTAATATCAATTGACAACCTGCCTCAAAAGTTCATAAACTCTACGTAGAAAACAAAATGGAACCAATCAAATTTCCAGAACAATATAATCTTCCTAAGGAAAGTAAAAGAACTCATTTCCACTTCCGGTGTTAGGGAGTTACAACACTGTGTAAATAATTATAAAAACCTTAACATCTCTATATACAAAAATACTCTTAAAAATGAGAAACAACAAAAGGAGTGTTATTTATTATCTAGTTTTTATGTCATGTTGGGGAAACGAGAGAGAGAGAGAGAGAGTAATACTGTGTAAAATTGTAAATGTAGGGTCAAATGTAGAACAAATATGTATAATCTTGTAGAATATTAAAATAAATAATAGGTAAAACGTAGATGTATGAAGTGTTAGATATGTGTAGTGAATGTCCAAATAATTTAGATTGAAAAATACAAGAAGTGTCTAGGATTTTCGTCCGTAAAATCTTTGTTCAGTCCTTAAAGATAAACGTTGCTAGATGGAATTTTCGTCGATGCGGGTGTTAACGACCTGTTCCTGTGAAATGGTTCTCTGATATTGAATGTTCTGTATTTGTGTGTGTAGAATAGAAAAGAGGGATCGATTCTCATTGGTTTAGAATGAGTGAATTAATTATAATTATTATTTTATTATAATTAGTTTTCATTTATTTTTTATGGACACAATTCCAGAAGAAAAAAATAATTTGCTACTTGGTTATATTACATCCATGTCATCGTTCAAAAGTAAATTCTATTACTAAAAAAGATAAAAAAAAAAACTAACAAAGATATTAATCATAGATTGATGAAAATAAACAGAATATTCAAAAGCAGATGACCTAATTAATACATCACAAAAGCATTGTAATTTCTTTTATGCTTGTGTAATATTTGAAATACCTACCTATCGACCATAGATAGTAAAGGGTCAAAAGTTACTTGGAATCATGAAAGACAAGAAGATGTGGCGAGCCATGATTGTCGTCCTCATGAAATTACACGGAAAATGGTTTATTGCTGATTTTTTTATGAACGGGAGATGCGCAGTCATCAACATGCTTTAGTCTCACCAGTTTCAACCTTTACAACCAAGATCTTTGCATCTTTGGCATTGGATTCCTTGAACAGTAGTAAAAAAAAACGTCAATGTTCAACCGTTATATGTCACTAGCAGTAGAGCCCGGCATTGCCCGGGGATGTAACAGTAAGAGATAGATCAAGTATCGACCATCATAAAGATTGAAAGATAAAATTGACAAAGATTATTGTTTAAGGTTGACGGACACGCATGTCTTAAGTAGATTTTTTTTTTTTACGAATTGGTCAAACCCAAACTCTAACAAAAACATTGAGTTTACTGATTGAATAGAATTTTATTATAAACAATTGTCTTGTAAATGGAATTTTTAAAGCGTTCTGAATGTAAAAATAAAGAAAAAAGTGTGCAAGACAATAAGAAACACTACTTGCCAAAAAAAAAGTGAAATTTTGTTGAAATCGGTTGAAAAATGTAGGAAATCCGATCCCATATGTAAAGGAACACACACACACACACACACACACACACAACCTGGGTTTTATAATAAGTATAATTTGATAACTCGATATTATTTAGTATAACTCGATATGAGTTGTCCCCCTTTCCTTAATGCCACTTAATCGTGTTTTCAAATTGATTTTGTGCAAAAACAATTCTGTTTTTCCAATTTTTGGCACTGTCAGAACTACCGCAAAGTAATTTTACGTAGTCCTGCGAAGTTTTGTTGAAATCGGTTGAAAAATGTAGGAAATCTGATCCAATATATAAACGTACACACACACACACACACACACACATACACACACATACACACACAATCTGCGTTTTATAATAAGTAAGATTCTTATCTTCATACATTCATTTTTATTTTTACCTACTTTCTTTTATATCACATACCTCATTCATCATTACTATTTTAACATAAGACCTCTATCTTGAAGGGCTTTTGAGCCTTGTATTGTGTAAACCTTATTATGAAAAAGTGTAATGTAGAAAGTATTCTAAGTTCTGAAATATATATGATGTAAGTTATGAATTTTTATCACGTCGTATATCCTAAAATTTTAAAATTTAATTACAATTTTTAACATCCTTTTCCGTTTAGGATTTAGCTGAAATCATCTTAAATAATGTTTTCTTATACTTTATATAATAAAATTTAACAATATTATAATAACAGTTTTTAAAGCGATGCATTCTAGAACGAGTCAAAATATAAATAAAAAATAAATTTGAATAAATGAACAGCAGGTTTAAGAATATTTCAGGAATGTTCGCATATTTGTGAAGGAATTTGACAGGCAAAAGACCCTCGAGGTATACTTCTCAAATTTGGAATGGGTTAGAAGAATTTAAAGCCTTCTGGGAAAAGGAGAAATGAATGTTGAAATTCCTACTAATTCCAACTTATTCCCCTCACGGTTCGGCTTTCATCTTCTTGCATCAAAGTAAGTAACCAATTAAGGCCTGCTCATCGAAAGAGCGAGGAACTGACGCCGATATCAGCCGCACATTCGATTAGTGAGGCTGGCCAAAAATGATTTCATATTCAGAAAATTAAGTGGTCTCATTTGGCTTTTGAAAAAAAAATAGACTTCTATTTCTCCGCCTTGGTTCACAAATTGAATTAATAAAAATAAATTCATTTATGCAAATGAAGTTCTCTTTTATGATAAGAAAGTGATTCATTTAAAGGATTCATATACACATATAAATATGTTTATCATTTTAATAGCTGAATCTCATTTTGAGAACATAGTGTGAAAGCAAAATCTGTTCATTATCTATCTATCTATCTATCTATCTATCTATCTATCTATCTATCTATCTAATGTTCCTTCCTTCCTTCATTATCTATCTATCTATCTATCTATCTATCTATCTATCTATCTATCTGTCACTGTTCATTATCTGTTCATTTATTTATCTGTTCACATATCTCTAAATCTATCCCTTCTGTCTGTCTGTCTATCTATCTATCTATCTGTCTGTCATACTATCTATCTCATATTTATCTGTTCACATATCTCTAAATGACTGTTCTATCTATCTATCTATCTATCTATCTATCTATCTATATATATATATATATATATATATATATATATATATTTGAATCTGAAAAAATCCACTAATAAACTGGCATTTATTACAAATGTACTATCTATGCATCTCCTTATATATATATGCATGGTCCCAAATATATATATATATATATATATATATATAGATATATATATATATATATATATTGTGTATTTAGACAGCTAGGCAACAATCCCTCTTTTATACATATTTCGTTAAAGACTATTGACAGTGATTAATCTTTTTATTTAATTTTTCTTGTGTTCATACAAGTGATTTCTTTTCTGAACACAATTATCTGAGCCTTTTCGGATATAGTTTTAGGCATTATAAAGGGCGATTTTTATTTTTACATTTTTTTAATTAAATATATGATTTTTATGTATGCGTCTAAAGCTATATGAAGGTTTTATTTTCTGAACACGGTCAGCATATTGTGGCAGTCTTCAGAGTTAATGTAATTGAGTGTTGCTTTTCCTTTTTTACTGTTAGGCGTTCCATTATTTTTAATCTTTATTACATGTTGATGAGGCTATTATACTTGTATTTTTCTACTAGTATTTTTCGGATCGAGTCTGTTAGGTTTTCATGTGTGTATAAATGGGTCCTAACGGAGCTTTGGTGGGGTAAGTGTAACGCAAGTCGTCTAGATAGGCATGTAGTAGTGCAACCAATGTAATTACTTATGAGTTTGGTTTGATCGGGAACACAATTCGTGAAGGGTATTTTGAACTCGTAAATAATGTAATAAAGTTCTTTGTAATTTCCATTTTGCGGGTGTGTTGTTCTTTTTATAAGGTTAGCTGTTTTATTTTTTTTTGTATTAGATAATTAATTTTCTTGTTCGAACCGACTGGGGATGTGCATTTCTAAGAGAAAATCCGCCTTGCTTATAGTTGGCATTTCTTTGTAGAATATGTTTTCATCTGTATGTTCACTTATATATGTTCGTTATTAGTTACTTTAGAAAAAATTGACTAATCTGGTGGTCGATGAGGTTGTTAGGAAAACTATTGTTAACTAGTATCTGTTTTACATTTTTGAGTTCTTTAAGGAAAAGTGGACGGGAGGATAAATTCTCGTGTGCTCTCTAGGGATTTTTTATGACTGCTATTTTGGGCATTCACTCTTAAAATTAAGGTGGCAACAATTCGCCCTTGCATGGAGTTTTGCTGCCATATATGGTCTGGAGCCCCTTCTGTTTGTCTCGGGGTTCTTGATAAGCTCCAGAGGTGGATATGCAATATAATTGGCCTTGTTCTGGCATCTCGTCTACAGTCGCTCTCTCACAGACGCGCCGTCGCCTCTCTCTGTCTTTTTTACAAATACTTTCATGGTAATTGCTCCGAGGAGCTGCATTCGCTGGTTCCCAGACACCATGAATTCAAGCGCCCTACGAGGCTGGCATCCCGCTCTCACACTTTCACTGTCGAAACTCCTAAATATAGCCGTCTCTTCTACTCCAATAGCTTCATGTCTCGCACCTCTCACCTGTGGAACTCCCTTCCCTATAATCTCCAACTATTCAAATGTAATGTCAATCGATATCTCCAGTTGCCTTGATCTATCCACTATCCTTCTCCTCATCTTTTCTCTATCACTCCTATCTGATCTTGCTTCTGTAACCCCTTGCGTCCTAGTGGCTTCCCGCCTTGCTTGGGGTGAAACGCTTAAAAGAAAAAAAAGAAAAAAAAGAAGTTTTCTGCCAGTTGGGTTTTTGTATAATGAAGTAGCGAATGTGTTATTACTGAATTTTACGTGAACGTCTAAGAATTTTTTTTCTCAGTTCATAGGGAAGTTAAGGACGGTGTTTTTTTTTTTCGAATGTGCTTTTCGAAAGCTGGCCTTCCTTTGCCTTTTCTGTAAATACTTATATGCTAATCGTTCGGATAGATTCTTCACTATGGTAACTTGGCTTTTTTAAATTAAAGCACACTACTAGACTGGCATCAAGATCTCATCAATTTACAGTTGATCTGACAAGATACAGCCATAAGTTCTCTGCTAACAGTTTTTTCTCGCACGTCTTGCTTGTGGAACTCCATTTCGGCTCCATGCTTTCCAACCAACTTTAATCTTCAAGAATTTTAGATACCATGTCAATCGCTACTTTATTGATTATACGTTTCTCTTCCCGCTCATTATTAATGTTTCTGATCCTAATTCTCCCACACATGTAACACCTTGTAGCTTTACTGCCTTGCATGGGTTGATAAAAATACAATAATATACAACTCTATACACCCGCTTTTGCAAGCTTTGCCATTCAGTCATCTGTGAAAGCCTTCTAACAGCACGGCTGATGCTAACCTCCAGCAGAGTAACTCATTGCGCCTTCTCGGGCTAATATTTTAGGCTGGCATGAAAGAGAAAGACTATATTGAATCCATGGGTAGGTTAGCGGCTAAGAATGTCGGTTCGCTCACTCAGGAGACAACTTTTTTTTTCTCCAGAGCCTATCGTACATATCTGTAAGTCTATATTTCGTCCATGCTTAGAATATTGATGCTACATATGGCCCAGTGACCCTGCTATTTACATCGAGCTCCTTGATAAAATACAGTGAAGCATCAGCAATATTATTGATCCTCATCTGACATCTCGGCTTCAGTCACTTTTCCATCGCCGTAAAGTTTCTCACTGTACTTTTTCTATAAATACTTTCAGGGTAATTGTTTTGATAAACTCTTCGCTACGGTACATAAACTTTATAAATTGACAGTAAGGTCTCATCAATTTACACGTGGATTGGCTATAAACGTAATCGTATTTTCTTCGTTATTCTGATTCTATGCTTTCCTTTTAAGCTTAATCTTCAAATAATTAAATGCAATGTCAATCGCTATCTTCTGTCTTTCTGCTTACTCTTGTATTTCTTTCGCGTATTAGAAATCATTCTACTTTCAAATTCTTTCACACAGCTTGTTTATTACTGGCTTTACTGCCTTGCTTTTCGTATAAACCGAGTTAAAAAAAAGTATTACGACCACATCACGTTGAAAAACTGTTTCCCGTACGTTCACTGAAGTCCAGTACCTGGATAGGAAATGCAATGGACAATGACATGGAATTAGTAAAAACTAATCCATTATTTTCTCTACAAATATTCTTACAATCTAAAAATATTTTCTGGCTTTAACTAAACTTCATCAAAGTATTGATAAGCCATTAAAAAGACAAGCAATTAACATTAACAGTCTAAAAGCTTTTACAGTTAAAATTTTAATTCAATTTCTGCCTTTTTTTTTATTAATCTAACGATTACCAAATGACCAAATAAATAATTAAAGATATAACAATTGTTACAGATGTAACATATATTAAACAGTAAATACAACAGTAGAGTATTACACGACTAGTGAGTTGTGTCGGATCTATTTTAGGGGTGTATGATGAAATTTGTTTAGCCTTGAAAAATATTGCATCATCCGTGACTGCAACAGGTTTTTATCACGCCCTGACACTATTGTCTCGACTGTAGATTAGTTGTCCTGCGGCCGTTTCTGCGATGGACGTTACTTTAAGGAAGCGTACGAAAATTGTAACGCTGCACGAGCAGAATGGCAAGCCTTATGAAAGTACTATCGACTGGCTCGGAAACTCTCCTGTTTTAAATCCAATCGTCAATCTGTGGTCAATCTGCAGGGAACGACTTCGTAGAATGGACATACAAAATATTAACATGTGCATTGGTTTATGTTTCATTGTAAATTCCCAAAAAAGTGTATAATAATAGAATTATTTGATTTGATTCAATTAATTTGCACAAGTGTGTATATTTGGATTGTAAGTATTTTTGGAGATAATGATATTCTGATACACATCTTTCTAGTTAACTGATAGCAAGAAGAAGAAGACATGAATTCATAGCTTTTTCATAGGGTATTTGCACGTAATAGGATATAACGAACCCGACTGGAATTCGAACTCCAATTTCTCATCCTCAGCTTTTACCCACTGCACCATCCGCACACACAAGCTTACATTACCTGGCATTCAATAGCGGTCACCCATCTTCGTACTGACCAAGTTCAACGTTACTTAACTTCGATAATCGGATGAAAACCGGTGTCTTAACGTGGAAAGCATATTTTAGCTAATATATGTATGTGGTAATCGTAAGAGAAGACTTATTAATAAAACCTACTAAACTAGTAGACATTATTTAGTTTCTGTCTGTTTTCATTGCCACATCTAAGTGCCTCTTAGCTTAACTACAATCTTAAATGATTCATCATCCTGCATTTCAGTAAGTTTTTTTCTGAAACTTAATGTCTACTTTAATTAGGTCCGCTAGGAATGGCTGAGTTAGCCTAGAGGAAAAAAATATTTTTCAATGAAAAAGCATTTCTCGAGACTGTCTTGATAAAAGCTGAAATCGCTAGTTTAATTAAATCTTCTCTTATTATAATATTCACAGGAGATAATTTCATAAGTAGCCTCAAGATGATATTATCGATTGCAAAAAAAACAACGGATTGATATTTGTTAAAAACTTCACTCTCAGCGATTCAGAGAATTTAACTTTTGAACTGACATGATTCCATTTCAAATGTACTACAAGGCGATAGTATTTCATTGATTCATTAGCGAGACACTGTGGGCAGAAGAGAGAGAAATTCTCATGCTTAAAGTGATAGATAATTTTCAACGCAAAATGTTCCCCAATTCAATAAGGCTTACACTATAGATAATACATTCAAATTTATTCAATAAAATCACCATTGGCTTCAACAACGCCCCCCTCCTCCCAGATAACTTCGGATTCTCCTGCATGTCTTTTCTGCTGGTCTCCTTGTTTACGTTGATGACGGCTGCCATAATCTTTGGCTTTGGTGTTACAAGGAGTTTTTTGTTGGTCTCTCGCTTAACTGCGCCTCACAAATAATAATCAAAGGGCTCGTAGCCTGATAAGTTAGGTATCCAGATGTAAGGGGTGATATGAAAATACAGTGTTCCCTTGATTGTGTGGTATGGTTCAGAGTCCTGTTGCACGACACAGCCCAAAATAGATTCTTCCTGCAGCCACCTTCTTGACCCAGGGCAGCACTACCTCCTCAAGGCATCTGTGGTGAGTCTGAGGGCCTGTGGGTAGATGAATAGAAACATAACGTCGCCGTCACTATTGGTTACTCCGAACACCTTCGTAATCGCCATTAGACTCATTCAACTCTTTCCAAATCCTTTACACTGACACCCAAACACTGAAATATTTGTATTGGAGCTACCGGTGCGAATGCCAGCAACGCCGCATGCTGTTTCCAAATTTCTGGCGGAATGAATTGTGTATTGGTGCTCTTTTTCATACAGGCAGTGACCAACTGACCTTACTAAACTGGAAAGTTACCAAAATCAAAAACAGACAACATAAAACACTCTAAATCTTAGCTAGAGTTGCACAAATCGTTTAGAAAAAATAATTAAATCAAACAACACTAAAATATTGAGATTATATGACAAAAATAGCTGGTGTACTAGTGTTGACCATAATGTGCCTCCTACAGTTAAGCTATGTAACTGTAAAATCCCAACCCGTGCCAGGTGTTTAACAAAATCCATAGTATATGGATGTTCTGTTATGCGTCGGTCGAAAATCCCATGGTTTCTGAACGCTTTTGTGTCAGTAATACAATGAATGATTTCAAAAAATGCTTTTATAACCATATCTCATCTTTTTAATAACTCAGCTAAAAGAAACACGACTTCGATTTCTAATTATTAAAAAGACAAAAATAAAACACCCAAAGTAAAATGTAAAATTCTAAAATTAGCTAGAATCTTAAGGTCTCTAAATGAACCATGTTTTTTTCTGCCTACAAGAGAAAATATAAATAATTAAATACTCGAACAATGACAGTATGAGATAAAAAAAAACATCAATAAATTGTAAACATACAAAGTAATTAACCTTACAATCTTGCTAAAGAAATTTCTAATTTATGACCAACGCTTCCTATGTTTATTATGTTTATAAGCATAGCAGTGAACAGCAGTCAATCTGGCCTAGTCGCATTTGTATTATATATATCATTTTAATTTTACTTTAAATTTTACTCTAAACTTAAATATATTCTGATTTATTCTTACTTCTGGTTAGAAGTTAACCGTAATATATGTTAATCCTAATTTTATTTTTTTTACTTTTATTATTTATCCATTATTTAATTTTAGACATTTCTATTTGACCTCTTTAATAATATCTTATAATTAATATAATAATATAGAAATGAAAAATATTTTGACGTTTGTTCACATTCGTAAAAACAATACGCAAAATTTAGCAGATTCTCTAAGCCGACTATTGATTGTTTAAGGGTAAAAAAATAGTGGATACAAAAATGCTAACATCAGTTATAGAAACAATTATTGTACTAACCAGAAGAAAAAAGAAAAAAAAAACAGGAAAAGAAAAGTCATTTGGTATACCCCTCCGTTCAACCAAATGTTTAGTATTAAACTAGAACATACATTCCAGCTTTAATTGAATAAACATCTTCCTACAAATAGTAGACTTAGTAAAATATTTAATAAAAACACCCTAAAATTAAGTTACAGTTGCACTGAAAATCTAGAAAGTATAATAAAAATATACAATAATAAAATCCTGAATAAACCCCCATGCCAGAATAGTATTAATAAAAATCCTACACTTAAATTAGACAAAAATAGTGAAAAATTATGTGATTGTAGAAACCCAGAAAACTGCCCATTGAAAAATATATGCCGCGTAAAATCTGTGATATACCAATATACTATCTCATCCATTAAGTGTCCTAATTCTAATATGGTATACATTGGGTCTACGAAGAATAAATTTAAACCCAGGTGGAGGCAGCATAAGTGCTCCTTCAACAATATTAATAAAAGAAATCAGACATCTCCATCTAAATATTTTTGACATTTGAAGGAAATGAATAAAACACCAAAAGTAAAATGGAAAATTATAATCAAAACTAGAACTTGTAAAACTTGAGATGACCCATGGTCTTTATGCAACACATTATCAAGTTTATAAATAATGAAAATTTATTAAACAATAGACATGAGTTAACGGTTTTTGCCGACATCATCAAATTTTTGCATTGAATAATTAGCATAAAAAAACAAACAAACAATAAAATAATAAATACAAATTTTAAACTCCATAGTCTAAATAAAAAGTTTAAAAGCCCTACCCAATAAAAAAAAACCTTTATGAAGTCGTCAAAAAAACAAGTGTTTGCGAATTATGACAGATTTTATATACACAAAACCATTCTAGAAAAAATAAAAATAAAAAAATAAATAAATCTCCATAGACACTTAACCAGAGTAGACGATGTCATCTTCCGTTTTGAATTTAGACACCCGAACCTTACTCTGACTTGACCTCTTTGAATGTAACTGAGATATTGATACAAATTATTAACCCTTACGCCCCTTTTTTAAATAATTGCAATAGCCGTTACCATAGTAATTTTAATTTTAATTTTAATAATGAAACGCGTAAATTTCAAGAATTATTTATTCAAAAAAAATTTCGCTTGAAGATGGAACAGAGCATGGTACTTTAATTCAAATAATTATATTGAAGTTTTCGGCTCTTGTTTTGAAACATGAGAACTCTTATGTAGCGATGGAATCATATAATTATATATATATATATATATATATATATATATATATATATATAACAGCGTAGGTCATTTCATTTCTGCGAGCGGCTAGTGTAGCATACCTTCCCGTAATTCTTACAGTAAAGAATCTGGTAGTTGTGGAAATTTTCTTCGTAAACCTTTATTCCCCATGTCACCGTATCAAAAGCTTCCGTTGCTCACTGAAGGTTGTTGATCCGGCAAAGATATGTGGCTCCATTTTGAGTTTCTCGACTAAAAATATTTTTATTACAGAAAATCTTTCTAAGAGAAATGTCTTGGAATCACAAATGATCTTACATCCTTATGATATAGAAAGATCAACAGCGCGCTGAATTTTTAGACTGATTTTTTGAATCTTCAATTAAGGCATTTTTTTTATCTCAACGTTTTTTTTTAATTCTAGAATACCCCTCATTTCGTTTGTATTCTTGCTTTTTTTGTGTATTTCTCATTTAACATTTATATTTTATGTATTAAAATCAGATAAAGTAAAACGTAAACAAAGTGGCACACAATGATTGGTGGACGCATCAGTCCTGTTTAATTCAATCACATATGAAAAGATTTTCAAAAAACATACGAGGCTCCTTTGGTTCAAAATAATTGTCTGCCTTTTTTTTTTTGTTTTTTTTTTTTTCAGTAATACAACAGGCCGGTTTCCAAACATATTTATTCAGTAGCGGAGTAAAATATAACTTTTGGACATTGTAATGAATTAACGCAAATTTTATAGAAATTTTCAGTTTAAATCATCATTCCAAATACGCAATAAGCAGTATTTATGTTATTATTATTCAATGTAAACAAAACCACACTCATTCCATCCGACCGATGTCAACAAATCCCAATGGATTACGATTGTCGAAGTGAAGCTACAGAATTACTAATCATATGTTTAATTAAGCAAAATTGTTGATCTAGATAAGCAAATATGTATCCCACAGAATAGGTTTTACATTAGTGGATTTCCACAACATATTTGATTTTGTAATAAAAGTGATTTTAAGAAATAACATTTACTGAATCATGTTGTGCTCGACCAACATATAATCTCCAGCAAAAAATATCAAAAGAAGGCAATATATGTCTATATATCTGAGATGAAGTATCGAAATTATTTACACTATTTACATTGTTCAAACTGTTGTCTTCATCTTGCTTGACATATTTACTACATTCCGGTCCGTGTAACTAGTACAATCTACCCCGGTGGATGAAATAAAGGGCTGTGTTCGAAATTCCAATCGCCTGAAAAGGCTGTAGCATACAACGGCCGAACGTCGCGAATATGGCAACTAAGATGAGGACAACAGTCCGAACAATATAAATATTGTAAATAATTACGATACCTCATCTCAGAAATATAGACAGATCCTGAAGAAGGCCGGAGCTTACAATGGCCGAAACGTCGTGAATATGGCACCGAAGATGGGGACAACGGTCCGGACAATTTAAATATTTTATATTAATAATCGAACGGAAACTAAACTTTGAGACTGTCGTATACTTTTATCTTTAATTTTAATTGCTTGTTAAAACATTACGCACATATACATCTCTATTACAGAAGTGAATTACACGAGAGTTCATCAGGATAACATGCATGGTACTAAACTTGTTCTAAAATATCTAAACTGTCAGCTTTCTACACCCGCTTTCTAGAAGGAATGAAAAAAAGTGTCTTCGAGGGAATGAAAACTTTATGCCTTGGTGAAGGTCATTATTTTTCGAACGACTGGCGCTATATAATCCCAAACAAAGACCTGTATCAAATAAGATAAACTAAATCATTTGAGGACATTCGCAAACAGCAACAACTAAAATGAATATCACAGGCAACTTGAAGAAAAAATAATGATATATTCTAGATGCTGACATTCCACACTACTTCAATCAAAAGGTTAGGAAATAAACTTCCATTAGCACTGGAAAGAGCGGTAACGGTTACTGGACTTGTGAGACTTATTTTCCTGAAAATTGTTTTAGAAGTACTTCATAAATGTCAACAGTACTGGCTACTCGGTAAATGAATATTGAATGTTTCTTTATAAGGAAACGGATAATATTATGATAGGCATTACAATTTGTAGGTGGGCGTATCATGAGACTGCGAACGTCAGAGTTTAAACAAGGTCACGATTTTCAACCTTTTGTAAAGTTATAAAATGTGAATTTTTGTATTTCAGAAGCTGTAGTTTATATTCTTTTCACTCGTTTCTATTTGAAAGGTACAAGGCAAGTCAATTGCCACGCCTGATATATGTTTGGACGATCATGAGTTTTTCGATTCATGACTGCATATAATTCCCCGCAGTCGGCTGTCGTTTCTTTCTGCTGTAGACCGGTTATAGGGGCATGTCTGTCCCGCTATGCGACTCATAACTGGGCGTATAAGAGATGGACGTACACTGTTCCCAAGGGTAGTTGCGTAAGTGAATGTAACAAACCCGACTTGAATTCTATCTCGGCTGTCCAAATCTTATTCCAAGCCGTTATCTATTAACTCATACATTGCATCATTGAAGTTAATTCTCCTAAAATTAAAAAAAAAAACACACACACACAATTAAATTCATTTTTTCTACAAAATGAAAGATTTCTATCACCAATATCCTGCATACTCCACAAGACACCTTCCTTATATTTAAATTATTTAAATTCTTCTGCTGTTGACAGAAGAAATTATACTATTTATATTACCTAATAAATAAATATAACTTACGATATCTGTCTATATTTCTGAGATGAGGTATTATGTACACTATTTACATTTTTCGGACTATTGTCCTCATCTTTGTCGCCATATTTATTACAACATTTCGGCCTTCAGTATCTGTCTATATTTCTGAGATGAGGTATTATGTACACTATTTACATTATTCGGACTATTGTCTTCATCTTTGTCGCCATATTTATTACAATATTTCGGCTTTTCATTATCTGTCTATATTTCTGAGATGAGGTATTATGTACACTATTTATATTATTCGGACTATTGTCCTCATCTTTGTCGCCATATTTATTACAACATTTCGGCCTTCGGTATCTTTCTATATTTCTGAGATGAGGTATTATGTAAACTATTTACATTATTCGGACTATTGTCCTCATCTTTGTCGTCATATTTATTACAACATTTCTGCCTTCAGTATCTTTCTATATTTCTGAGATGAGGTATTATGCACACTATTTACATTATACCGACTATTGTCCTCACCTTTGTTGCCATATTTATCACAACATTTCGGCCACCGTCTATATTTCTGAGATGAGGTATTATGTACACTATTTACATTATACAGAGTATTGTCCTCATTTTTGTTGCCATATTTATCACAATTAGAACAGTCTACCCCGGCAAGCGAAATAAATGGTTCAGTTCGACATTCCAACTACCTGAAGAAGGTCGGAGTGTACAACGGCCGATACGTTGTGATAAATGGCAACAAAGATGAGGAAAATAGTCCGAATAATGTAAATAATGTACATAACTTACGATATGTTCACATTTAGACATTCATTTAAATTTCTATAATCGTCTCAGACGACGAAATAATTTGTTGGTAACATAAAGACCGGAATTGTTCGACAACGTTTCGACTGCAATTAGACTTTATGGTAGAAACAGTATTTATTCTCGTCACCAAAAATAAAGAGAGCAGAAAAATTATCTGCCGACTTCACCTTTTTCTGATCATCATGAAGCAATCAGACCATATATTTTTTAATAATTTCACCCCAAGCAAGGTAATAAAGCCACTAGGACGCAAGGAGTTTTTTAGTGTTAGAAAATATGAAAACAAAAACTACTATTAAGGAGAGAGGGAAATAAAGGTACAAGAATTAAGAAGATAGAAAGATGACATTGAATTTAAATTTTTGAAGAATAAAATTGACTGGGAAGCAAAAAGCCGGATGCTTCAACTGTAAAATAATAGGACCTTTCCGTCAATTTAGTACTGCACTTAAATTCATAATGTCTAGATACTATAGTGGAAAGTTCATCAGAATAATTAGCATGAAAGTATTTATAGAAAATGCACAAGGAAGTTATGTTACAGCTGTGAGGAAACGTCTGGGACTGAGACCAATGAGATTGCAGATTCTATTTTGGATTATATCAAGAATCTCTAAATATATAGCAGACGATCTTGACCATGCGTGGCAACAATATGGAGAGTAACGGCAGAGGGTAGTCTTATAAATATGGAAGATAGATTCTAGCGAGAAAAATTGTCTTGCATCACATAGTGAGCCAATTTTCTTAAACGCAGACTTGACAATGCCTTCAATATACTATTGCCACTTCCTATCTGCAGAAAATGAGTCATTTTTATGGTGATTAGCATCAGCCATGTTGATGGAAACTAAATGCTTTCTTTAGTCAACATAGATTTATGAAGATATTTTTTCATTCATGTTGAAATATGATGACAGTAATTTGAATCGATGTTTAGAGTTATTTTCTTTTTAATCAGTGGACCAGACAAATTCATCCGTAATCGCTACGTCGAGCATAGTTTCTTGTGTTGCGAAGATTAAAAGAACCTCGTGAACGTTTTACTTTCAAACAAATATGATTTACTTTTTGTTTGGTATGCTTAAATAAACAAAGGAGGAAATGATGATTAAATCAATGGTATCTGGTTTAGCAGGATTATTTTCCAAGTATTTGTTTTACTTATTTTTCGAGAAGCAAATAATTTTTTTTTAAAGTTTAATCTTATTTAAGAAGTGCGTGCGTCAATATGTCTGGAAGGAATTCTTCTTCGGCACGCAAAGCCGAAAACGCTCTAAGGCATTGTCATCGCCGTTTGAGTTGATTCTTTTTCTGGTGATGGAAAGGGAAAAATGGTAAACAAGAAATGCAGGCACTGAGAGCAGATGAATGATGACGAAAAGGAAAGAAACCAAGTCACGCAACAAAAGAAGCAGAAAATCCAATTTATCGAAGACATGAAAATGACCAACAAAAATCTGATAGTAAAGCTATCTTAACCTAATTCATGTTCATCAGTAGTAGCATGAACACCAGGAGCAAGGTTACTTCAATGTTAACATATTTTAACAATATTTACTTGGGGAACAGTATGCAATAACGGTTCATTTTAACTATCGTATTCTGTGGCTTATAAGACTCTCCGATGAAGTAGACGCCCGAAAAAGTTTGCAGGAAGAAATTAGAAATTTAATTCTATGTACTTCATAGCACTCCCCACTATCCCGAATTTTACCCACTATATAACATATTTCGGCATGAAAACCAGCCTACTCGTGATACTCACCACAGTCAAAACAAATTACCAACTTTATGGCAACTATTTAGATTGTAATAATTATAAGAGAAGTATATAATACCACTGAAATGTAACCTTTTTGCAGAATGGAGTTCTCGCTAATCGTGACGAATTCATCACAAACGAGGATGGGGCGTTAATGTTACATAAGAGACATTTAAATATGTATACAGAAATAAGATTAAGTTTGGTATATGTGTAGGTTAAAACATACGATAGTCAACATCCTATTGCTGAATACTTATACAGTCATTAGAGATTGAAAACCGATTGCTGAATTCTTATACAGGTATTAGAGATTGAAAACCTATTGCTGATTTCTTATACAAGTATTAGAGATTGAAAACTTATTTCTGAATCCTTATACAAGTATTAGCGCTTGAAAAACTATTGCTGAATCCTTATACAGGTATTAGTGCTTAAAAACCTATAGCTGAATCTTTATACAGGCATTAGATCTTGAAAACCTATTGCTGAATTCTTATACAGGTTTTAAAGATTGAAAAAACTATTGTTGAATCCTTATACAGGTTTTAGGGCTTGAAAGCCTATTGCAGAATTCTTATACAGGTATTAGAGTTTGACAACCTATTGTTGAATCCTTTTACAGGTATTAGGGCTTGAAATCCTCATTCCAGTAGTCTTGATAAGTTTATCCCGTCTGCATAAATAGCTTATCTCAAAATTCGTTGAAATTTTCATTTTTTCTGAAATGTCAGTTGTTTAGAACAAAATTGTTTGTTGAACAAGCTCTTTTTTTGTAATATTCTATAAAGCAAATGTGTGATGAGGGATTCATATATACGATTAATCTTTTGGGAAAAGATGCATAAGGTTCTTTTCTAAATATGATAAATATATGGTGTATTTTTCCGTATTTGAATGTCGGAATTTCTGGATTTTCAGAAAACTTGCAAACTTGCAAACTGGCATACCAGCATCTGAACATTTAATTGTTAGTCGTTGTATTTGCTGATGATAAGTCAAGATCCACGTTCTTGATGGTGAACTGAAAGCGACAAGAGATCAAACGTTACAAGACAGTCAGCCTATTTGGAAGACTGTAAATATTGCTTTTTGGAGACTGGAAGCAGCTATGTGTGATCTGTTTCATTCCTGTTTAATCTAAGCAAAGGAATCCTGCTGTTTACCACTTTCTAACATCTATTCAGTGATACAGAGATCCTGAACAGGAAGTGTCAAATAAGTGATGGCCATTAGATAAGAGGTGAAATGATTGAAAGAGGATGGGTTTGAATTTAAAACCTGGGTAAGCTGTCAGCTAACTGATCCTACCTAATGGGTTTCTTTTCTGCTATGATGAACCACAAAGTTGAAACGTTCAAGGCAGCTGGTGAGCATAATTTTCTTCACGCGAATTATTGCCGAGGATTAACAAATCAAACCATTTAAAGATCTGGCATTCCATCTCTTTTGAAAATTTGCGAAAATCGAACGATTATGGAATTCCTTAATACAACCTGTGCATAAAATTAGAACCTAAAAAAATGTCAGATGATTCTAAACGATTACCTTTGCCATAACAGATGTTCTTCCTCAAACGAGTCGTATTAAAAAAAAATAGCATAAAAAATAACACAGAATCTCTTCATCGCTCGGCATGGTGCTCAAAATACTTTCATCTCCAAAGTATTTCTACAACTTGAAAAAAAAAACAAATTAATCCCTGAACGACCCGCGCAAATGAAAATATCTTCATCTTTGATCAACTGGCTTACACGCACAAAACCTCGTCATATCTGAAATTTTGTCAAGCTGTTTTATTTCTTGATAGATGGAGGAAAATATATTTCATTACCAGAAAATAATTCTTAACTATAAATAAATGCTATCTACAAAATATTTTATAAACTAGTTGAGCTACACTTTGTCTATAGAGTGGATTATATTACAGAATATTAAATTGCATTTCTTAAAAAAAGAATTCGTTTTGATCATTTGAAATCCTGAGTTGAAGTGTATGTCTACTTAATAATCTATTTATTTATGTATTTGTATAAATTATTTTATTTTGCTTAGAAACTTTATTAAAAGAGCGACTGTGAGAGTGATTAAAATGTGGGGTTGAAGCGATATATATATATATATATATATATATATATATATATATATATATATATATATATATATATATATATATATATATGTGTGTGTGTGTGTGTGTGTCTGTGTGCAGATGTGTAGAAAAATAGG
Organism: Acanthosepion pharaonis; assembly: GCA_903632075.3. Taxonomy (NCBI): domain Eukaryota; kingdom Metazoa; phylum Mollusca; class Cephalopoda; order Sepiida; family Sepiidae; genus Acanthosepion; species Acanthosepion pharaonis. Next base: position 851,793 of record CAHIKZ030000003.1, read on the forward strand.
AAAGAACACGTTAGGTAATGAATGAACATGCTTATAAAGATGCGTAAATTTCAAGATTGGTTATTCCTAAATTTTCGCTTGAGGATGAAACAGGGCTTGATACTTTAGTTCAGTTTCATTTTGATAATTATATTGAGGTTTTTCGCTTCCGTTTTTAAAACACGAGAACTCTTATGTAGCGAAGGAATCATATGTTTTAAAAATAATTATATATATATATATATATGTATGTATATATATATATATGTATGCATATATATATATATATATACATATGCATGTATATAAATATATATATATATATATATATATATATATATATATATATATGTATATGTATGTATATATATATAGATAGATGGATATGAACAGACTGAGACAGACAGATGAATCGATCGATCCATAGATAGATAGATAGGTAAATGAACAAACTCAGATTGATAGATAATGACCAAACCTAGATAGATAAGAGAAGTAATATATATATATATATATATATATATATATATATATATATATATATATATATGTGTGTGTGTGTGTGTGTGTGTGTGTGTGTGTGTAGATAGCTAGCTAGCTAGATAGATAGATAGACATGGACAATTTGATGGAATTAAATAATGATGTCTGTTCTAAGCATTAAAACATTAAAATGTGCAATATTTAAATGACAGGCCTTTTTTTTTTTAAATTCAGATATATTGGACATCAAAATATAATTTTAAATCTTGGGTGTTTCTGACTCTTTAATAATTTATGTAAAATATACCAGGCGTTTAATAATTTGTTTAAAATGTACCCGACGTTTAATATGCATCGATCGTTTTTGCATATATGATTAATGTCACCACTGGATCCTTGTCTTTGTTATTATACATTAACGTACTTAGCATGACCGGGTGGTTAAAATGGAATATAATGTCATCTTTCGTGGGTCTTTCGCGCAAACAGTAACTAGGTGAGACTAGAAATAATCCACAAAAAGTGCCGATGGGTCTTAGCGAATTTTTGTCGTTAATCAGTGAACGCTAGGCTCTCATTTTAACCTAATTCTCGTGTCATATTCCATTCACTTTGCCGTAAGTATATTTATCTACTTGCCTGAAGACGTTCTTTTCCGAATGAAACATATTTCCTTTACTGGGCTAACGTGAAATTTATTATGATGTGACTACATATACGCCTAAAGAAGTGAAGCTACTGACATTGTAAACTTTAATTCATTTTTAAACATGTTTGGTTATATATGTAACCAACTTTATGCGTTTTTTATCGCCTTTGTTATTAATTATCCATTATTGTGATAGTTGAAGATCTGCTATGGTAATCTATCTACTATGGTAATTGTCTACACGTAGCTTAGATGTGGAAAATGACCGAAGTATGTGCCCCCCACCCAGTAAGGGTCGAACTCACTACTTAGTCTTTATTGTTCTAGCGAGGCAAGCTTGTTAACTATTACAGCACGCCGAGGTGCCGAGACGTAAATCTACTAAGGATGATGGAGCAATTAAAGCATTTTCTATATACTTTTTCCATTGTCCTTATTTAAAGAAGCATCTTCGAAATCATAATTTAAATCATTGCATTAAGCAACTAATATATTGAATGTGTTGTTATTTCATAAAGATAACACATGTGTTTATATAATTTTTATTGAAATTCCTTGTATCTGTTGTAAACTAGGGAAAGTCACTAAAAAGAATAATCACACGAAAGTTGATAATTAACGATAATACTTCGGACAATAACAACTCATATAATGTTTGCCAGCGGCCCGTAGAAGTAGTCAATTGCTAGAAGTGAGTCAAATGAATCTCCAACTGCAGGATATCTACCAACCACCCAACGCGGGGTCGGGTAGCTGTTTCTCAAGACAAGACTCTGCACTTCCACATAACCTCGTCTCGAGATCCCGGAGGCAGAGATTTTGACCAGCACATTAGGTGACGAATCTCCAACAACATGTTATCTACCAACCGCCCCACGCGGTCAGATGTTGCACAAGGCTGATGTGGGATATCCGAGCCTGCAGACCAACATACAGTATTTACTACTGTATTTATGTGAATGGAGACATGCCCATTATTATTCCTAGTTATGCTACAACAGTAACGATAACAGAAAATTTTGATGTGTGAATTAAAATGATCTATTTGAAATATTCCTGAAAGACACCGGAGATTGGGAACACAGCATTAATTTAGGGATGTTTATTAGCCTTAAAAAGAATGTTAATAACGATACTCAACAGTACACTAAGTCACGCCATTATTTCATATCAGGAGACAATAATTCTTTATCTCTTTCTTAAAATATGCAACGCAAAATTCACCGCTAAATTATATTCGAATTGTAACGCATAATATCAAGAAACTACAAGTTATATGAAGATGCATTAAATACCTTTTGTCTTTAGAATCACAATCCATATTCGTTCACTTGCAACCACGTGTCTAATTCCATCTGTTTTGATCAGTCTTCCCCAATCACTCCTCCATCCTCCATTTTTTATTTTGGTTTTTATATAGTAGTTTGTATTGCTATAATTATTAAATGCTTAATAATAAGCTCCTCCACCATTCCAAATCAGGTTAAATTCCCTCTGTTTAGATTTGAAATTCCTCCGCTAGGTGACAATACATTTTTTAGAGATTACTCCTCTGCATACACGTGTAAAAGAGAGTGATCAAATGCTACCAGAACGAGGCTCTAAAAATGTCAGCATCAAAGTTGTAATGACTCGGATAGACGGTCATTACTTTCATGTAATGGTCGAATGTTCTTTGAATACTGCGTCATCTTCTATAGCGTTCACGATCGAAAAACAAAACCAGCAATAACTAAATAAATATTAATGACGTTCCTGTAAAGCGTACATAGAAGGGATGAAGATACTTGTCACTCAAGGCCAACATTAGGTAGACCGTCACTGAATTTCAATTTTACTCATCCTACGGCGAAAGAAATGCAAAACATATATTCAGTCTTCTTTCCTATCTGTCAGAACTCTTAGCTCACGGTTCAAACATAGATCTGCTCTCAGAATATGTTCTCCAAAATAAATAGTCAATATTTACTCTACGCTATACTCTGCAATGAAATCAGCTAAAATCCAATGATCTTAGCCAAGATTGCTATAATGGTTAAAAAAAAATGAAAAAAAACAGTAATTTCAATGACATTTAAATCAATTTTCAGAAGGCTGACAACATGGCGTGGCTTTAAGGAAACGACTCAGATATCAAAACCAAAGAGATTATGAATATACAATGAAGAAAAATAAGGATGTATCGGATCATCTGTAAATCCAGCATTAAATATATTTTTTAAAAAAATCCGGTATTAAATAAGTTTATAAAAAATATATCAAACAACAAGTCTGAAGTCAGTGGCCTAAAAGTAGGTTTCTGACAACAGAATAAACCTTTATATATATATCAGTGACCAATGTGTTCTTTAATGTTGAATGGCATTAGCTTTAATTTAACCTGGACTGAGGTGAGTTCCGCTACGCCTACAAGCCCACGACACGATACGTATAAGTTATTATATCTTCGGCTTTTAACCAGATATATTGAAGAATCTGGTCAGATATTCAGCTGCGCAGTGACCCTACGATCATAATTAGTCATCGGACTCATGATGATAATAAAGAAGATGATGACGATAAAAAATCAGGTATAAGTTTCTACATATAAATCATTTATGCTCACCCTCCCATATCTGGGGTTGTTGACATTGATGGGTTAAATTAAAGCATAGTAAACATCAGTATTTTCTAGGCAAGCAAAAATAAAAAAAAAACAAACTTGGATAGCAAATCTTACGAGAGTGAAAAATTCAATGCGTTTTCGAAAATAAACAAAGAACTTCACTAACAAAATCAAATAGTCAATTAATCTACACCTAAAAAAAAATATATGGTCAAATCGATCAATAAAGTGCCGATCATATTAGAATGACGGAGTCCATGAAGTAGTAACCAAATAATTTAAAACAAATAAGACACACAGATTGATTGAAGCCATTTTGTCAAAATAAAAAAGGCAGGGAAGAATTATGAACTGTAAATAAACGTAAGAAATCCGTCATATGCCATCAATGAAAAAAGAATTAACTTTTCAATTATTAACTAGAAAATAAAATTGAGATTAAATTTTGCAAGCACCGAAGATATCTTTTTTGTTAAATTTTATTGTGCCCATAAAAATAGTCAAGAAAAAGAATTGAACTGGATTTAAGAATAATAATAATAATAATAATAATAATAATAATATATATATATATATATATATATATATATATATATATATATAGCAGAAAAATAAATAGAACAAGGTCTTGTTGAATCTGGGATGACTCATGCCCTTTATGCCTACATGAAAAACTACACATTATCAACTTTCTAAAAAATAAAAATTTATTAAATTAAAGAAATGAAATTAAGGTTTTTGTGCAGACACTACCAAATATATGCTTTAAAAATAGTAATTTATAAAGGGATAGAAAAAGATTTACAATGGAAATTAAATCCTAAAATATATAAACAAAAATCTACAATACCATATATAACTAATTACACAATACCATATAAAATCTATTAGCAAATTAAATTAATTTCAGACACAGATAAAAGTATAGAATTCAAAATATAACCCAATCATATCTAAGCACCCCTTTAAGAAAGTATCAACGAAAAAAATAAATGAACACCTAAAGAACTGAAAGTAGAACATCAATCAGTGAGTTTTAATAAAGAGTAATAAAAACAACAGAGCTTGGGGAAAATGTAGCCAGATAAAATTCCCTATCCAAACCTTACACAACCCCAAAAATGTGACATATAATAAACATTTATACTTTGATCACAGTAATGACCCCTTCATTATGAAAGAAAAAAAAAACAGATTATACCTCCATTTCCAACTTATAAATGTGTTAAGCATTGCTTCAGTTAGTTATTCTAAACGTCGATTAAGAATGAAACTGTACTCTAAATTTTAAGTTTAATATTTAAATTAAAAAACTTTAGGATTTGAGTCATGTTTCGAAACATAATAATTTCTTTGTCGCGATGGAAACATATTTTTAAATACATACATAGATACACACACACACACACACACACACACACACACACACACATATATATATATATATATATATAAGTGCGCTCGTATATAGTCGTATCATCGACGTAGATGTTTACAAATGATCTTCAAAAACCTATCAAAATACAAGGATTTTGAAGTGGAAATCTCAAAAAAGGTGGCATTTAAAGGCATCAATAATTCCAGTTGTAGTTGGAGCCCTCAGATTGATTGGAAAAGATTCTGATAGACTCATTGAAGGGATTTCTCTTAGACCATGCCTTAAAGAAATATATAAAAAAACTGTACTCCCAAATACAGCTCCCATATTACGAAGAACTTTATCTATGAAAAATGTGTGTGGTCATTTTTTTTTTCATTTTTACAAAAATGATCAGGGGAAAATGTCATGAAGCAATTTCTGACCTGAAGCGTCAGCTAAGGAAACCGGAAGCAGATTTCTTTACAAAATAAATCCAAGGAAATAATAATAATAATAATAATAATAATAATAATAATAATAATAAATAAGACCTAACCTCAATCCAAACATGCTTGCCAATGTCCGTAGGGACATCATGCGAAACAACAGACTCTCAAAGGCAGAAATAGATAAGATAAAATTAGATATAAGACAAAATACTATGACCCATCACTCAAACTCTTGAGACGAATGTAGAAATAAGGAATGCAACAGAGTATGGGGTGGACGCTGGAGAGAATAAAATACGAAATAATCTCCCAGGAAATGAAACCCAAGACTCTACCTTAAACACAACCTACAGTCCTCCAGAAACTGTACCTGGGGTCATCTTCAGTGACAATAAGTTAGAATTCCTTGAAAACCACGAAGCTGAAATCACCAAAGCGAAAAATGACGTCATCCAAGTACTCAGCAGAGTAACATTCATACAATTGTCAGATAGAGGCCAGCTCCCGAAAATCCATATGACGAACTCCAACAGGCACATCGTGAAAATATACAATGCTGCTCTGGAAACACTGTTAACAGATAAACCACCGGGAAACATCACAGAAGTTAACAACGCCATATACGCCACAGCTTTAGAAGCGACTCGGAAGCTTGGAGTCAAGACAATAAATAAAATTAACAGACACAGAGAACCAGCTTGGAAAACCAAACTGATTCGAGAAATACAACAAATCAGATGTGAGCTTTCTATATTAGATGAGCTCACCAGAAACCCTAATATTTCCACACGTAAATTAAAAAAAGATCAAGCGGAAATATAACATTAAATCCCTAATTGATATTCCATCAATCAAGGAAATGCTGAAGCAGAAACTTCAGCTAAAGGCGCAGAGAACAAGACGATAGGAAAAACGTTGTAGGTTCTATCGCCAAAATAAAATATTCCGAACAGATCTTAAGAAATTTTACAGGGAAATTGGAAAAACACATTACACATGTCGAAAGGCCACCATCGATTGATAATGTACAGACATTCTGGGAAAATATCTGGAGCAGCCCAAAGGAGTATAACCCAAATGCAGAGTGGATACGGCGTGAAGAAGAACGAATGCTGGATACACCTCTGCAAGAATGGGAAAATATATCCACAGATGATGTTAGGAAAGCTCTAACGAAATCCCAAAAATGGAAATCCCCAGGAAGTGACAAGTTGCCCAATTTCTGGCTGTATCATCTCACATCTACCCATGAAATTCTTGCAAAAACATTATCAACGATTGTAAATAATCCCTATAAAACCCCGGAATGGATTACTGAAGGTATGACATACCTCGTACCAAAAACAACTGAAACAGACGACCCGAAAAATTATAGACCGATAACATGTCTCTCCACAACGTATAAGTTGATCACGTCTGTATAAGACGAACCGTACTTATTCCTTTCTCGAAACAAACAGCACTCTCCCGCTGGAACAGAAGGGATGCAGAAGAAGTTCATATGGCTGCAAGGATCAACTTCTGATAAATAAAATGATCCTGGAAAATTGCAGGAGACGACGCAGGAATCTAAGTGCAGCGTGGATTGATTATCGTAAAGCCTTTGATAGTGTTCCATATTCTTGGATCCTTAAGACTTTGGAAATGTACAAAGTTTCCCCTGTGGTATTAAATTTCCTTAAGCACATCATGGGAATGTGGAACACCAAACTATACCTTAGTCACACCGGGGGCACTGCCATATCCAACCGTCTGAGTATCCGACGTGGAATCTTTCAAGGAGATTCTCTGTCACTCCTTCTGTTTTGTTTATCCTTAATCCCTCTTACACATGAACTGAACAACAGTAGCTATGGTTACAAAATAAATAAGAAAATATTCAATCACCTACTCTACATGGATGATCTCAAACTCTTTGCCAAAGACGACAATGAGTTGAAAGGCCTCCTCCATATTGTAAAATACTTCAGTGACGACATAGGTATGGACTTCGGATTAGATAAATATGCAAAAGTAACTTTCAAGAAAGGTAGAATTACAGAAACACCCCTAATAGATTTAGATTTTGTCACAAAGATTAGGGAACTGGAGCATGGTGAAGCTTATAAGTACCTAGAAATTAGCGAAGGAGATGGCATACAACACACCCAAATGAAGGAAAAAATAAGAAAAGAATACTACAGGCGTGTACGTCTGGTACTAAATACTGAGCTAAACTCAAAAAACAGGATATCAGCCATAAACACATTGGCTGTCCCTGTGGTGCAATACAGCTTTAATGTCCTTAACTGGACCATAGCTGAAATTAAGCGAATGGATGCCAAAACGAGAAAGTTACTCACTTGCTATCGCATGCATCATCCCAAAGCTGATGTCGACCGTCTGTATGTGCCCAGATCCGAAGGAGGCAGAGGATTAGTTCAACTAGAACTGTCCTACAAAACTACAACAATTGGCCTCCAAAGATTTTTTGGAAACTACAGAAGACTGGATGGTGGTATGCGTCAAGGAACATGAAAGTAGTAAGCGTCTCTACTCCGTAATGAAAGAAGCCAACAAATTCAAAATGGAGTTCCAAATGGGCGTAATGATGCAACTACAGCACAATACACCGGCTGAAACTGCAAAATACCTAAAAAAGATAGCTAAGACGAATGCAACCGACCAGTTACAGAAGCGATGGCAAGATAAACCGCTTCATGGCCAATACTCTGCTCGTAACCAAACAAGCTGACGTAGACAAAACCCGTACCCATCAGTGGCTACGTAGTGCAGGGTTGAAAGCGGAAACTGAAGGTTTTATCCTTGCTGCACAGGACCAATGCTTGCTAACTAGGAATTATCAAGCACATATACTAAAATATTGTGTCAGCCCAAAATGCAGATTCTGTGATAAATATCCAGAAACGATTGATCATCTTGTATCAGGTTGTACGGTGTTGGCACCCACTGAATATAAAACCCGGCATGACAGAGTGGGCAAATATCTGCACTGGAAAATCTGCAACTTCTACGGGAAGAAAACTGAAAGAAACTGGTATGAACACCTCCCAGACCCGGTTACGGAGATAGGACCTGTTACAATTCTATGGGATTACACAATACACACTGACAGAACAATCGAGGCCAACCGGCCAGATATTGTTATTAAAGACCACAAACAAAAAACGGTGCCTCCTTATTGATATGGCAGTCCCTGCTGACTGCAATGTATCTTTTGAAGATATTCAAAAAGTTGTCAAAGTACAAGGACCTTGAAATAGAAATCTCGAAAATGTGGCATATGGGAACATCAACAATCCCTGTTGTAGTTGGAGCCCTATGACTGGTTGGAAAAGATTCCAGTAGACTAATTGAAGGGATTCCTGGAAGTCCATGCCTCAAGGAGATACAGAAAATTGTTCTGACAAGTACAGCCCACACCTTACGAAGGGCTTTATCTATGTAATCTTTTTTTTTTTTTTTTCTCAGTGGAAAGTGTCATGACGCCATTTCTAACATTAGGTTCTTGGGCGGGACCCGGAAAGAAATGTGTAAACGCCAGAAATCAAAGAAAATAAAAATAATAATAATAATAATAATAATAATAATAATAACAATGAAATTTCGCAATTATAGATGGAATTTTCTTAACAATTTAGCTCTTAATCGACCTGGATAATGGTATTTTTAAAAATTTAAAACTTGAATTTATGTAGCTCCTTCTCTATAAAGATTGATCACAATGTACCAAAGGATAAAATAAATTCAGCATCTTACATAAGTAAGAGGTAATTAAATCAAAAGAATGTATCAAAGTTACTGATTATTGAATCAAGATGGTGCCTAGTAATGTATATATATATATATATATATATATATATATATATATATATATATATATATTAAAAAGGCTTAAACACTAATATTCCATGGAATATTAGTGTTTTAAAGGGTTTTAATATATCCTTACACTGTCCTGGAGATTGAGTTCTCCTGGATTCTATCCTCTTGGAATTTTTATTAAAAAAATATACATATATTTGTATGCACGTATGTATGCCTATTTATATATTTTGCATTTGTATGTATATTTAATACTAATATTAGTTATATATATATATATATATATATATATATATATATATATATATATATATATATATATATATCTTTGATATGTTTATATATATATTATTCATATATATATATTATATTATTATATCTATATATTATCTTTTGATATGTATATATATATATATATATATATATATATATTTATTATATATATATATTATCTTTGTTATATATATATATATATATATATATATATATATATATATATATATATATATATATATATTATTTTAATAATGGCTTATGTAAGCCGAAAGATTGGATTAAAAATATCTATCAATACTGTGATTTTCTTTCTCCCTTTAATGATAATTTATTAAACTTATCAGACGTTAGGAAAAAGAATTAACATAAAATAAATAGACAACACTTGTCTTTATTATTTAATAAACATGTATGAATATATATATATATATGTATATATATATATATATTTATAAATATATAAAAATATTTTTTATTTCTAAAAATCTGTGCTCAATACAAAAGTAGACCAAAAAATTATATATATATATATATATATATATATATATATATATATATATATATATATATAATTCACCTAAACGGATCTTCAGTGTACTCTGAAGATCTGTTTTGTGTGAAACCTAGTACAAATTTTCCTGTTTTTTTTTAGGATTTATTTTAGTTATTCCCGCTCTACTTAGCGTATTGAGCACTCTACGTTTGAGTCTTACTAATGAATCGGATTTTTTTCTTTGGACTAAAAACTTAAGGCACTGGAGGATTCATTTCGCCCTGTTCGGATGTTTTTAGTTTTTTTTCTTTTTTTATTTCCAATTTTTTCCTTGGGTACCGATTTGTTTTGACATATCTACAAGTTGAGCTATCTGATTTTTTTTCCAGACGAAATATAATATATACTATCCCACATTGAGTTGTGGTTATAAAATAGTGTTCGGTGCAATATAACAGAACTATACACTATATATATTAATAAATATACATTTGTTTCCTCACAGTTAGCATGGCTTTTCAGATTCTGAGTCAAGACTGACAGTTACTTATTTTAAATTTTCTAAAGCATATCTTGTTATCGCAATGGTGATGGAGTCCATATTTGATAGAGGGGTTGTTGTTCTTTTTAATATTGTATTTAAGATTAACGTAAGAAAAAAAAAAGAATTTTATATGTGAAATAAAAAGAAAAAAACACACCCGTACTGACGCACATTAATTACCTCAAGTTAAAGGTAAAGATAATACATATAAATATTTACTAAAAACAACAACAAAAAAAAAACTATAGTTTTGCTAAATCGGCTCAATTAATTTATATCTAATTATGTGTATGCATTTGTCATATATATATATATATATATATATATATATATATATATAATTATTTATTCGAAAATTATAACATAAATATGTTATAAAATCACTACAAAAATAGCCATTTTGTTTCAACACTTTTTGTGTCTTATCAAATGGTCGTGTTGAATGTATAATAAAGGGTTTTAAAAGGTTTTTCTTCATGACCAAGACCGATTGTACGAAGATGAACATTATGGTTTTAAGAGTTTTAAGCCAGCACCAATAATTAAGGAATTGTCTGATTTTGAAGATGGCCTACTGGAAATCGTCAAAGGTTCAACCTTCCATAAATATAAAAACTCTTTTCAAAAAAAAGTTGATGATATTTCCAGGATATTAATAAATCCGGTAATATTTATGTCGAATCCGATAAAACGGCTAACTTTTATGAGTCATTCCCTAAGTATAATGATACCTTAGTTAAAAATAGTCGGACCAAAGCTACAAGAAAATTGACGTAAATAATTTTAACCTGATAGTATTAACTGTGTCAGTAAATCCATTTCTGGCAAACTACAAGGAACCATTTGAAAACCCTTTATTATACATTCAACACCATCACCTGATAAGACACGAGAAGTTAGGAAACAAAACGGCTATTTCTGTCGTGATTTTATTACATATTTATGTCATAATTTTAGAATATATTATATTTGCTCTACTCTGTATTGAGCACACTTTTAAGAATAGTATTTTTGTTATTGAATTCATTCCTGTGTACACCAACCTTTAAGATATATATATATATATATATATATATATATATATATATATATATATATATATATATATATATATATATGTATGTGTGTGTGTGTGTGTGTGTGTACACATATGCGTATACATGTTCTTTCCTTTTTTCAATCCCACTCTCGTAACCAGAAGTAGATAATTTGTGTTGATATCTGTGTGTCATTTTTCGTATAATTACTGTATCAAACATGGTGAATTGAATATTAAATTCTAGTATTCAATGCAATAATGTTTATAAGTTAATTCAGTATTTTTTGTGCTAGTGTGGTTGCTCACATGTGTCTACATTTGTTTGTGTGTGCATTCATCCATACTAATTTATATATGTAGATGTACCTCGTTATTGGGGAATAACTTTATTATGATTTTTGATTCTAAATATTTAGATATGAATATTTATACTCAGATTATATATCTACCTTTATATCTTGAAGTAAATAATTTTCGTAAACGCGTGTGTCATCATTTTCTGTTTATTTCGCAAAAGAAAATTTAACGTACAATTATTTTAAATGCAATATTAAAACAAGTAAACAATCCATGTATAAAATATGCACCACATCATGGTTTCGATAATCGGATATATTTAACAAATGTTAATTATATATACATGTATGCATCAATGTATATATTTTAGACGGAGTTTCAAGCACAAGGCAATCTTTAGGTGTAGAGTTAAAACAGCCTTATAAAATTCAATATTGTTAAATATATCTTTGTATCGTAGTGATGAGGAAGGAAATCCATATTTTACATAGGGTTTATTATATATATATATATATATATATATATATATATATATATATATATATATATATATATATGCTTGTATGAGGGCGTGCGTTGCGTTTGTATACGTGTATGTACATTTTGCGCGTATATGCGTGTGTCTATCTTTTTTTGAGTGTGTGTTCATGTGAATGTGAGTATATGTATCTGTGTGTGTATGTTTTGTGACTGTTCGCCTACGTATGTGTGTGAGTTTATTTGAGTGTGTCTGAGTTTGTTAGTGCCTGTCTGTTTATATTTTCCTGTGTTTCCGCGTGTGTCTCTGTGTATCTCATTTGTAGTACAGTCTATTGTGATGGTTTGGTCCTGTTTGCCTTAAAATCAGCCCCGAATCACTATATTAAATTCTAATATGTATTTTTTTTTCGTTACGATGATTCGTGATCCGTTTTTGAGACCATTTATTCCCAGAGATTAGAATATATATATATATATATATATATATATATATATATATATATATATGCTCAATGATAAACAAAAAAATAAAAATAAATTAAATGCCATAGTTTGATTTATTTCTTGTGATTGCACTGAAATGATTGGCTTTTTTTTTTTTGCTCGTGTAAATCTATATTGAAAATCCGAGCATAAAAACAGAAAACGAGAAATTTATATGCGACTAAAAACCATGAAGCAATTTCATAAATGGCCTATCAGGATCGGGAGCAAAGAGAAATCATAAATGGACATTATATTGTTTGATATCAGAGGGGGGGGAGTAGAAAATAAACAAGTCAGTGTGCATTTGTGTCTTTCCGTGTGTGTATTTGTGTATGCGCTCGTGTATGTGTGTGTTTGTGTGTGTGTGTTTGTGTGTGTGTGTGTGTGCGTGAGAGAGAGAGAGAGAGTGAGAGAGAGAGAGAGAGAGACCATTTCAGGAAATGTGTCACTAACACACTAATAATTATACAGGGTCTAACAGAAATAACACCCACATAATCGGAAGACTTTAGCTAGATGAAGGGACCATTGCCCCCAACATCTTACCACTATGCAGCAGGTACGACGTTCAGTTGAAAAGTTCAAAGGCTCACCAACCTACTTTCCCGGAATGTGACCAAATGAGGTTTACTTTTTAGCATTGCAGTCCGCACACTTCTTCCATCGGGGTTGCAGTAATTGGATCTCATTTAAACCAAGAAACATGCGTGCTGGATCATGTTCCTGCAGAAGCAAAACCACTTTTCTTTTCGTAAAGGTTTGATCTTGATAGCCTTTTGTATCTACCTCAGCAAGTTGGATAGTACTCTCCACTGATGTCGTAGAACTTTTGAATATAGTAAATAAACATAACGCCTTTTGCATCACGAAAAAATGAAGCTATAAACTTCCCCGCAGATGAGCCTTGTTCGCAACAAATGAAGAGAAGTATTACCACTGCATGGATTTTCTCTGTCTCAAAGTGGTGAACCCAACACTCATCCTAGGTTCAGGAACGTTCAATAGGACCAGAAACTTTGGTCATGCAAGTTCATTGTACGGAATATTCTCAACTCACAGGATATGGTAATAAGATTTTATCCAATCGCCTGTCATATATCACCATATGGTGAACACAATCAATGTTTTCCTCGGTGGTAGCAGTTGCAGGAAGTATAGATCTTGGTTCATTTTCAAGACCCTTCTTTCCTATCATATCTTCAGCTGTCCACTGTTTTACTGCCGGTAAAGATGTAACGTCATTCTCCAATGTAGCATATATGACAGCATGAAGGATGTTGGAAGCTACACCCTCTCTCGAAAATGCTTAATAACACCACGATTCCAAATTTTGTCTATTTTTCAGTGAAGTCGTTATTAGTTAGTTTTGAAGTCCTATTTGAACACTTAGATGTCAGTTTACCTGGAAGTTATTAATAAATGATTATGCAGTTATTAACAAGGCGAGCTGGAATTAATCCACGAAGGTTTCACATGTCCAGCATCAATCCTTCACTGTCAGCCAATAAACTTTTCAGCCCACTCTTCTATTTCTGGCAGGTACTTTTTGCTACACCTTGTATAAACACTTTCTTTGTAGCATCATTTTAAGAGTTTGGTTTGAGTCTGTCGCAAGCTGATTGCTGATGAGAGCCTTTCAGGAACACACAGAGGGGTGGCTGGACAAGGCCAGGTGAAAAGTTAGATTACACGGTACTGATAATTGTTATCATCTCTATTAAATCGTTTTGCGAAATACCTTGAGTAATTTAGTTATGCGTTGCCGGATATCAACGATGCCATCAAATATCTGTCCTTTAAGAGCATTTTCCAATTTTGCACATAGACAGAAAGCGCTTTCAGTTAGCTCTGGCGATTAAAATGTTTTTCCTAATTTTCGTTATTGATTTCCCAGCCAGGAACCCGCGAAACCATAATATCATCTTTTCCATTGCCGAAACGTTTTACTGTTTCCCTCTTCATATTCAATTCAACCATCAGTCAAACACTTAATTCTTGATCTAAGGGGCCCAAGGCTCGCATTCTGACATTTGCATCTGTGATTTTGGTTTGAATCATTTTGAACATGTCTCTATTCCTTGAAAGCCATGTTCAACTCCTAAACACCTATTTTATTTGTAGCATGTTTACCGAAAGATTTTTATATAAGACTAACGTTTCACTTGAGATTTTACCAATCTTCGCAAAAAATAAAAAATAAAAATAAAAAAATAAACTTGCTCCATATACATTTCACAAATTTTTCCCCAACATTAGAAAATGAACACGTATAATTTTCTATACTACTCGGCAACGAATTATTCATCTTCTCTGCGTCACAAGAAAGCAGAGGTTAGAACATGACGGGGTTTGTTTAGGTATAAATGATTACTTGATTCACGACACTGCATTTCGTACTTATGATAGAATTTTGTCTATAATGACTTAAATAAGATATTAACAATAATTCCTAATAATGAAACAATTATAAAAATATATCGTGATAAAAGTTAAGTGATATTTGTTCTTACCAGAAATCTTAGCAATTATGTCAAGGATTTAAATAAATGAGATTAGGGATTCTCTTTGGAATACCCAACATGCTATCCTCGCGACTACTTCGCCTTGGGACTATTATTGAATAAAACTCATAAATTGTTTAACGAATCGATATTCAGATAATTTAAACAATTACTTATTTTAGAGCATCATTTTCGTTACACTTATTGCCATGTATCGTAGGCAATAGTCAATTACACAAATATACCATAAATAATCAACAGTGCCTTTTATAGCCATTTGTCATATTATTTTCAATTGGTTTTTCATTTACATATGTAGCGAAGTAATGAGGCTAAAATCGGGATAACTGCAGCATAATTGTAATTGTTTCCATGTATGAACGCTCTTAAATTTAGCCCACAAAAGCGAAACAGAATATAAAGTAGTCCAGTGTACATTTAGAGGGAACATAAGTGAAATTAAAAAAAAAGGATAAATATGTATATATCTATATAATTGACTATATTTTTAATTCCACTGTCTTTCTCATTATAATTAGAGGAAACCAGAATTTGAATATTTAAGTTTAATTCTGACATTTTAATTCAAATCCGAATCTAAAATCAGCTAGTTAAGTGCCATACGTGATACACGCTTGGGCGATCATGTATCATTCGATACATGATTGAAGGGGCAGATTTTTTCCGTAGTCGGTTGTCATTTCTTTCTATGGTAGACTGGTTACCAACCAAGGCTAAAGGAATCAGTCTTCAACCATTAGTTGGGGGAAAAGATTTGTATTCATGCTTTCCCAAGGTTATTTGTGCGTAAGTAAATCCGACAAACTCGACTGAAATTCGAACTCGGCTCTCCGAGTTATCATTCCGAACCGATAATCATTACACCAAGAC
This sequence comes from Acanthosepion pharaonis, assembly GCA_903632075.3. NCBI lineage: Eukaryota > Metazoa > Mollusca > Cephalopoda > Sepiida > Sepiidae > Acanthosepion > Acanthosepion pharaonis. The sequence continues at coordinate 868,150 of CAHIKZ030000003.1, forward strand.
ACCATGTATATCTTACGATCAATCATTGCATTCAGATTTGATCAAAGATCGTTGCCGACTCTGTTGAAATAAAAATAATGAGTTGCTTTTGTATATATGTATATACGGAAGATAACTTTCGTAAAACTCACTTTAACTTAAAATTTTAAGCTTGAAATTAAAGAAACTGAGAACAGAATACATGTAATAGGTTTAAGAATGAGAAAGAAATGTCGCTGCTGTTTCTTTGGATAAAACCTCTTGCATTACAAAGTACTCAGTCAGTGTCTCAATATTTGAACCTTTAAAGACAGACGCATAAGTTACAGAAGTAGAATTCAACAGAATCTGTTCGAATTGGCATCACGCAAACCTCTTAATTCAAAGACTCCATGAGAAATAAATCATAAAAAAGTATTTCGATCTCAAAGATCTTTGTCTTACCTGGACATCAAGCTTCTTATCGTGCCAATCGTTGACTGCTACTCCTTCTTTTGAATCCGTTAAGCGAGATTAAACTGAAAGAGATAAGAGTCTTGGTTAAGAAGAGTTTTATCACCTTGTCCGTCTTATACACGAGGCTGGAGGAACAGAGAAAACAGAAAAGAGATTTGAAGTCATAAATAAATAAATAAAATATATTAAAGATTAAAAATCTAATCAACTAAAATCTCGAGACGCTATCTTCCAATTAACTTACGTGTGACGTAAAGAGTTTCATCAGATTTATAAATTGAGTTTTCTGTCTGCTAATGTGTTTGTGATTCTATTAATGTCTGTCATTTCCTTGAAGGAAAATTGAACATTATTGGTCAGCACCATGAAATCTATTGACTGAATAACCGCTTTTGAAGAAGATGATCCGACAAGTGAATATGATTTGAAGTCAGTTTAAAGAAACATTTAAACAATTTTTTTTCATTTCACACCAAGCCAATCAATAAAGCAAAAGGGACGCAATGGGTTACTGAATGCTAGAGAATATGATAAAAATATACAATTAAGGATAAGGGAAAATAAAAGAAGAAGGATTAAAAAAAAAGGCAGAAGATAATGATTGATATTGCATTTAAATTTTTGAAGATTAAAGGCAATAAAGCCACTAGGACGCAAGAGGTCACTGAGTTTTAGGGAATTTGAGAAAAAGTACAATTAAGGATAGGGGACAATTAAAGAACAAGAATTAAAAAGACGGAAGATAAAGATTGACATTGCATTTAAATTTTTGAAAATAAAAGGCAGGAAAGCCACTAAGATGCAAAGGGATACTGAATGTTAGATAATATGAGAAAATATACAATTAAGGATAAGGGGCAATAAAAGAAGAAGAATTAAAAAAGACAGAAGATAAAGATTGACATTGCATTTAAATTTTTAAAGATCAAAGTCAATAAAGCCACTAGAACGCAAGAGGTCACTGGGTTTTAGAGAATATGAGAAAAATATGCAATGAAAGATAGGGGACAATAAAAGAACAATAATTAAAAAGACAGAAGATTACGATTGACATTGCGTTTAATTTTAAAAATCAAAGTTGATTGGGAATCAAGAAGCCAGAGGAGGGTTCCACAGGCCAGAAGTGTAAAGAAGTAACGGTTAGCATAGAAGTTAGTGTTACATCTAGCCATTTCAACTGTAAAATGATGAGACCTAGTTGCCAATCTAGTACTGCGCTGACATTATTTATAGAAACGTCAGAGAAAAGCTACGTTACAGCGGAGGGAAAGGGACTGACGGTAACTCAAGACAGTTTTGGTCTTTCGTCTTGTTACCTTTACCCATGCTTTTCATTCAGTTTTCTTTTCGTTCTTTCTGTAGCTTTCTTACATACCCTCAACCTTTACTCCATCACCACGTGTTTTCTCTCTTATTGTTACCTAAACTAATCAAATGCGATCATAGGGTTTTTGCGTTTCATTTTGAATTCACACATTTGTTAAAGGCACAAATCAACCTCTCCCTCAACAGAGTCTTATTCAAATATTTATTTTAACTAAGCCCAAGTAACTGTAATACCATAACGTTAGATAGAGAAAATAGAGTGTGAGCCAGTACGCCGATAAATTACTCTTACATTATCGCGTTTCTTGTCCTGGAAATAATGGCAGAAACCTATTGTCTTTTGTCAACTGCATTAAAAACAACATATGAAAAAATAAGATTATTCATATTTTCACTGAAATTAAAATAGATTCAAAGAAATTCATAACAGTCTTTCTATTATCATCATCATCATCATTATTATTATTATTATTATTATTATTATTATTATTATTATTATTATTTTATCAGTTTTAATAAATCCTATATTACTTGTAATTTCTAAAATATGACGAGAAAGCCTCCTTGCGTCGTATAAGTGAATTTGAGGTCTCTCATCATCAAAGTTATTTAAATGAGGTCTCCGTAATCAATCTTAATTCATCATATATAAGGCCCAGAACTCACACAAAATACCTCTTTCGCCTTATATGCTAATTTGAGGCCTGCCATAAAAGTATTTTTATAATCAACTCTTATTACCGGAGACTATAATTTTATCCCAAATGATCTCCACAACCGAAAAACCATTCCATAGGTTGAGCCAAGTCTTATGAGTAAAATTAGGTAGGCGGAACCGTCGGGAGACATCGGTGGTTGTGCTAGTACGAAGTCACAAGTCATCGTGACCGAGTGTGCTAGCCTCGTTTAAAATGTTGAGCATGCTAAATAACGCGCTATTACCAAGAAATTGTAACTAAGGACAACTCAGCGTTGTTGTGTATAAACCTGTTGTTGTATACCAAGGGACGATAATTGGTATGTTTCCATTCACATAAATATAATAAAAAAATACAGTATGCAGCTGGAGATTCTTCTCCCGCTGTGCTGGTCAAACTCTCTGCCTCTAGACAGAGAGGATCTTCAGACGAGGCTATGTCGAAGGGCAGAGTCTCGTCTCAGGAAACAGCTACTCGAACCTGTTTTATACGGGGTCTACAGGGAATTTTTGGCCGAGCCTATGGTCTCGGAACCCCACATTAAATTCGGCTTTGTGTCACATCTGACCGCGTGGGACAGTGTCTTTAGTATCCTAAGTATTATCGTTCATTACCAACCTTCTTGGGATTAATGTATCTCAGTAACCTTCTCTAGGTTACAACAAGACCACAGGTGGACTCACTGGGTGTTGTACCAAAACAAATTGTGTCTGAGCAGGGGTCTGCAATCGGGATTAGCTAGCCATCCTAGTAGACTGACATCCTGTGCGTCTTAGTGGCTTTATTGCCTTCTTTGTGGTGAAATGATCTGCGCCATTTACCTTGCCTGAATCCGTAATATTAATACTTAATCGAATGCCATTATTATGGAGTGGTTGAACTGCTCACCAACAGACCGATCCTGGAGTAAAAATATACAAAACATAAGTTATTGATCATAATCTCCATTCTTATATGTTTTTACCTGCCAAAGGTGCGTGATATGATGACAAAAAGATGAGGTATAATCTTAGAGGTGAAACACCGTTATAAGTACCTTAATGTCGGGTAACCTACTCCTCTGAGACGCTCTCTGATGAGGATGTCCTCACGTATCTAGATGTGATTGTTGATAGGACAGACATCAAGAAACTACATACTTAATATCCGATCAAAGTTCTCACCCTATATTCCGGTTCCTTTCAAACGAATTATGGTGAGACCACTGTCAAGAAAATGTGCGGTTCTTTTAGTACGCCATCTCTGTTATGATTATTACATGGTTTGATATCCTCCCTGATACTTAGATGTTTCCAGCGGCTGAAGATGATCATATCTCAGCTCCTTCTCGCATCTTTGAGGCGCAACACTTCTCTCAGCGCATGTTGATCCATGCATTGGTGCCACCTGCGCACTTCTAAAAATGGCAGGTATCAGCAAGACGTCTAACAGAAAGATTCCTGGAAATAGTCCCAGTGGCTTCAAACACAAAAGGGACAACTTGACCTGCTCTTTGGTATATTTCTACCATTTGCCCTCCCACATTTTCATATCACTGCATTTTCGCCTGCTCTATCTTGACGATGATCTTATACCAAGGTACTACAACGTCTATCATCAGGATCGATTATTATTATTATTATTTGATTTGACTCTTAGATATTTCGACTGGCTGGGGATGATCATATTTCAGCTCCTTCCCGCATCTTTGAGGCACAACACTTCTATCAATGCATGAGTTGTTCCAAGCAGTGGTGACATCTTCTGACTTCTAACGTCTTGCCTAGCAGAAAGATTCCTGGAAAAAAGTCCGTGGCACCAGACATAAAAGGGACAACTTCACTTGCTGTTTGGTATATTTCTACCATTTGCCCTGCCACTTCATACCTCGGTTTTCTCACCTGCTCCGACCTTACGATGTTCGTATCTCAAAGAATTGCAATGTTTATCAGGGACTATTCATGGTTGCACATGTGAATTATTATTATTATTATTATTATTATTATTATTATTATAATTATGCAAAAATTCTTTTTTATCTATTTATTTTATAATCGAATGTCAGCTCGTAAATATCGGGGAAGTGAAGGATATGATTTTTTGGTCATTTCCACTTAATAAAAATAAAAGAAACTTAAATGCTATGAATAATCAAGTGTGGTCGCCTCTTTTTTTGTCACTCTCCTCTTTGAGGAGGATATTTCTGTTTACTGGGACTATAAAAGGACACTAAACGCGAACCTTGTATTCTCAGTTGAATAAAGCTTTCTTAAAGCCTACGTCTGCGTACTTTTGTCATTACAGTGGACAAAACAAACGCAGGATTTGGGCTGTGCTTCCTAAAACTATTGGAGGCGGGGAATTTTCTGGAGAGATTTTGCACCAGGGACTTAGTTAATTTTTTCTTGATTATTATTATTATTATTATTATTATTATTATTATTATTATTACAACAAGTACTGTGAAAGTAATTATCTTAACAAAATACTGACCTTATATGTCGATCGATTATGCTCAAATAGTCATCAAAACTCTCCCAATCATTAATCAGTTGAATACTTCAGAAGAAAGAGATGTAAATAAAAAGCAATTATCGATAATATTAAATATGTGCCTTGGTTTCGTACAATTCGAGTGGTCGCTTATTTTTATAATATTTATTCTCGTCTTTTCTCTTGTCAGAAAAAAAAATTCACAGACAAGTAGGCTTAATTCACTTTTTTATTTTCTTTCTTCATATTCAGTTTTGCTGCTAATTTACTTTTTATATATAACGTTTATAATATAGCTAACTGGCTTTTTATAATGTTTGCCAATGTACTGAAGACTGGTTTTGTAAATTACACGCTGAAAACACACTAAAAAGTTTTTCTGAATATACTCAGGAAGACTGCGCATGCGTCTAATGTACTTGTATCATCAAAAGCATTACATAGTAAATCCGAAAGTAATGCCTATTTTTATTTCCTAGAACAGATACTTCACCAAAAACAATATTTTTCCCACATCATCACCGTCATTAGCAATAACCGCTACTAATAAAGGCGGACATAATTACAAAAAAATGATTTTTTCTTACGTCTCTGTGGCTACCACTGCAAATATATTAACCACTATGTTCCTATCCCCTATGCGGTCTCCATAATCACTCAACGAGCGTTGATACATGCCAATAAAAACGTTTTCCATTTAAAAGAAATCAATAACATACATCTGTTTCGTACTGACTTTCATGTCAGACTCACTTTTGCCATATTACCTTTCAGATGCTACCTCTACCAAGACAGAACAAATTATGGGCGATTGGTAAAAAGGCTGAGTGTCTACAGCCATAAATCTACTATTGGCAAAGTATGTCATAATAAAATAGCAGTCATGTCTCGAAGCGACTCTCTAGTCTTTTAAAATAATATTTTTCAGATGTTAAATTTGTTCTTAACGTTCTTAGCTGTCATGGTTTACATTTTCGTTTTTATTTTACTTAGAATTATAGATAATCCTTTTTTTCTTTTCAGTTCTTCTTCATAAATCTAAAATTTGTCTTCTTTTCTCTATTTTGAATAGACAATCCGCTGTTTGTGTCCATCTTTCTATAAATTTCTAAGACTGGAATTCTCAAGTAAAACACAAACATCGCATTCAAAACAAAAAAAATCTTAAACTTACGCATTTCTATGTATTTAAAATCAAACATAATTTAGAAAAGACTTCTACTATTTTAATAGAATGACTGACTTGGGAGTCCCAGCAGAAACTGAATCACTCTAGAAATTTTACATAGGAAACTTAAATTTTTCAAGAAATCCTGTAGGATTAAAAGATTGTGAAAGCAGTTAACGATCTTTTTTCTTCCGTATTATCGCTTTCTGCGACATATCCTGGTTGGGGATTATCTTTTTAGATCGTAAATTTGAAGAAGTATCAGATATATTTGATTTGGAAACTTTACAAATTTACATGGAAAGAGTCGGTCTTTGTATAAAGAAAAGATAGCAGGTTTGGTATGTGATATACATCCATTTATATAGCGGTGAATGCTTGAGTAGATCTCCACGGATATGGAGAAAACTGGAGGCAACAGAAATGTGATTCTTCAGAAGGATACTGAAAATTCCATAGTAACCAAGAAGGAATTCTTAAAGAAAATAGCAACAGAAACAAAAAAAACAACTTATATTCAAGAAAATCCAGCTGCAGTTTTTTTTTAGACTTACATTGAGAAAGGAGATGTTGGAAATGTAACCCTCACGATAGCGGGGAAGAGAGATAACGCGAAGGTAGTGAGACACTTATCTAACGAGGGCGGAAGCATTAGCAAGGGAAGAAGATAGGCAAGAGCCAAAGAGGGTAGGAAAATTTGTGGAGAGCCATGATTGTCGATGTCCAGAAGGGGTGCATCACACAGAAGAAGATGTTGATTATGAAGAAGAAAAATATGATGATGATGATGAAGATGTTGCTAATGAAAAAGGAGAAGAAAAAGATGATGAAGATGTTGCTCATGAAGAAGAAGAAAATATGATGATGAAGAAGATGTTGATAAGGAAGAAGAAGAAGAAGAAGAGATAATGATGATGAAAAAGAAGAAAAGATGATGAAAATGAAGATGATGATGATGAAGAAGAAGAAGAAGAAGAAGAAGAAGAAGAAGAAGAAGAATGATAAAAAGGTCAGTCGAATAGCAGTTCTTTGAATATTTTTAATACACACCAATATATATCAGTGGTAATAATAATAATATCGGTGAGTTATATTCTTTAGATAATTACATAAAACTTTCTTTGGCGTAAAGATATTAAAAAGGAATGTACTTATGATTAACAACAAAATTATAATCAGGATAGAGGCTGCGGAACCTTCAGATATGAACACCATGAAGGTGCAGCTGACGAAATTACAGAGTTACACAAACCTGACAGGACTAGTAAGAAAAATCTGGTAAGTAGCAGCTGACGTTGTCCCTTTTGTGGCTGGCAAAATCGGGACGATTTCCAGAAATCTTTCTTCTTCTCAAGATGCCATTAATATAGGTGAGATCGTTGGAGGTGCGCAGGTGGCAGAACTTTTCGAAATATATCATATGCTTAGGAAAGTAATGTGTCTCTAAGCCGGGGGTTAGGAGATGTATGACTTCATGTTTTGTAAGAATTGAAGTTTTCAGCGACAGTAGGAACTGGATAACCATAGACCAGAGAAAGTCAGAAACATGGAAAATTTTATGTATTTTTTTCCATGCAAACAGATACGAAACTGGAGCACAAAAAAAACGGACAAATTGCTGAAAGATAAAATAGGAAAGCAAAGGTTATTCACTGATCCATCGTGTCCTTTTGATACAAGAAGCAAAAGACAGACGAGAAAATAAATCAACAATCACCCATTGAAGTTTGACCTGATAAGGCTTTGGAAGTTCAAGAAGGTCACAATCATACAATTGCCATTGATGCAATTGTTACGCTGACTGATAGAATAGAGACATGGATAAAGAAAATTAACATTGATTGTCCAGTGAAAATGTTACATAAAAGATGACTGTCAAGAATAATCCGAAAAGTGAAGAACACTTGAAATCAGAAGAAAGTTGCATGCTGCTAAAGGCTGTTGGTTGTGGCACCTTATGTATTCATTAACCGATATTAAGATCTTAATTTGAGAATATACTGAGGTAATAAAATTGATCTAGTTAGGTTAGGTTAGTTAATTTTACGATGTATCAATCTCTGATGAACGATGTAATGTCGAATATACATATTATAACCCACGCATCTCAATGATAAAATTGACAAATAGACATAGGCCTGGTTTAATCTGTGGCCAGAAAGGTAGACAGAGGTCAGGTTTAATCTATGGCTAGAAAATTAGACAGAGGTTTGGCTTAATCTGTGTCCAGAAATTAGACAGAGGTTTGGCTTAATCTGTAGCCAGAAAAATAGACAGAGATTTGGTTTAATCTGTGGCCAGAAAGGTAGAGAGAGGTCTGGTTTAATCTATCGCCAGAAAGTTAGACAGAGGTCTGGTTTAATCTGTGGCCAGAAAGGTAGACAGAGGTTTGGCTTAATCTGTGGCCAAAAACGTAGACAGAAGTCTGGTTCATATTAGAGACAAAAAGGTAGACACAAGTCCACTTTTACGCGATTCTAAAGTTAAATATCGGTTGGATTAATGTTCCAATTTTACAGAAGGGGATCCTATTTTGGTGGTCTTAACACTCTGCAGGATATTCAATTAGCGTATTCTAAATTCTGTAGACAGGGCAGAACCAATGTAGTTAAATAGCTTCTAATTTCCTTTTAATTATTTCACCTCAAAGCCGCAAAGACGCGAACGAGTTTGAAGGAAGCTGGGGAAATATTAAGGACAGATGACAATAAAAAAAAACAGGATTCAAAGAGACACTAAATAACGATTTATATTCCAATTAAATTTCTGGTGATCGTAGTTGACAGGTAAGCAGAAAGCCGGAAGAGAGTTCCACATGTGAGACAAACTAGAATTGAAATTATTAGCATCGAACTTACAGTTGCATCTTGGAAAAGTAAAATGATACAATCTAGTTGTAGTCCTGCAGACCTAGACTCTAGAGATTATGATCCTTAACGATTGTCTTAAATCTCTTAAATTTCACATGACTATCCCAGTACAATAAAAACCTTTTTGAATTTTAACCCTAGAATGAAGGTCAAGAAACTCATTTTGCACATTATATCGTTTGTATAATAAATCCAATTTCCACGCTGCGATACAAACATATGGCCTTGTGTCAGACTGGGGTAAATTTAGTAATTAACAAGAAAGAATGTAAAATTTAGATAAATTTTGTAATTAAACAAATAAAAAAAATATCTAAAATTTACAGTAAGCAATAAATAACTGAATACAGGAAAGTTTCCACAATTTTTTTTGTAGATTTGGTAAACTTTGCACACAAAAAATATCAATTGTCTTTTGTGAAGCTGTCTTCAAGATATTGATAAAGTTAATTTTACAACTGTCAAAAATTTGCTAACATTTTATGGAAGTATAAAAAAATTGTATAGGTGTTCTCAGCCGTAAGTTATAAAAGAAACATTATTGATGGCATTTTTATTATTAGGCCTTTTCCAACTGTCTTCTGTGAACAGCGTTAAAGTTGTTTTTTTAAATCTTAAAGAAACGTATAACTTGTTTTCGTGTTTTTTCTTGGTCTGATAACAACGCATTAATGTCGGTTGCCCAAAAGGTAATTTCGAAGAAATAATCGACAACGCTTTTATTTTCCACTTTAACTTTATACAATAAAATATATACGTTTCTCTTTTCTCTTCTGAATATCTTTCACGAAACTTTATAAGGCCATCCTGAATAATTTTGATCTGTCTTAAGAAGTAATTCGAGAGCCTTTTTGATCAAAATCAATTGTAATCCACAATGCAGAATATTTGATGAACATGGATGTTAAATAAAACATCCTCATTTAAACAATCATTGCTCGTAATTCCAAAGAAACATGGCGGCTACTGTTAACCTTTATTAGACGTTCTGTTTTAGCGAAACCCCGATATTTTCACTTCTTCCAGTTGATTAAGTGTCACATTTACTTATTTATATCAATCGGTTGTCGTGCGTTGCCATATCTCTCTTATGTTTTATCATGCCTTACAACAGAATAAACGACGGCCAATTTTGGTTTAGATTTCTTTTCCCGCGCTTTATTTAATTACCTAACAATTCTAGGTATTTACCACGCTCTCCTCACCGAGACGGAATGTGACAGAAGATCGGATTGACTGTGGTGAACCCGAGCGCGTACCTCCGGGCCCAAGACAAAAAATATCCAACCCTCGCAACCGTCGGTTGCGTTGAGCTCAGTAGCGACTAAGGATCCCCCTTTTCAAGTGCAATGGGGTGATGCAGCCTCGGGCGATTTTTATTCTGGACCGGGCATCTCACAGTATTTATTTTATTCAGCTACGGCAAATGAGACGCACTCTGCCTAAAGACAGAGACGCAACTGAAAGATGATAAACCCTAACCGCCATGAGTCAGGTAAGTATTTTCCTAAGATCTGTAGTAGCATTATTTCTTGAAAGAAGCGAGAGGAAAAGGGAAATAGTTCGAACCGATGGCAACAGGTTGTCTCATTACCCATCGCCACGTGTGATCGACTCTACCGATAAGAAATCTGAGTCGTCTTCACTCTTCCATTCAAGCAACTATACTTAATGTCAACGCGTGTGTTTTGGTAATATTAAGATTTAAAGAATGACAATTAGTTACGGTCAGGGTTCAAGCCATTCCTATGCAGTCTGTAACAATTGGTAATTTTTTCTGTAATTCACAGCACCAAATTCATTGGCTGAAGATGGTTAACGTTGGTAAATTCCGATTGACATCTATGATGATGTGTTTCATGTCTTTATAAAATTTCCATATTGTATTGCGCCATTAATTTTAAACAAAATTTAAATAAGATAATTGAATTTTTCACTTAACTTCTATGCAAACCTGTTGTAGAGTAGTTTTCACAGTGGAGGCTTGTATTTCAATAAGTCGTCCTAAATTAGCTTCGACGTACAAAACGTTAGGAACATGGAAATAAGAGTTAATGACGCAGTAATCTAGTTGTGATGGTTGGTACTTAAATGTCCGATATCGACTGACTCGCTCAACACCACTGAGCCCAACTGGCGACCGCTACTACTACTCCATATTATGTGTGGGAGAGTCTATTAATAATAGAATAGGTACGTCCGGTATGACAAAACCAAATATCACCGTGGCCATCATAATGTAGAATTGGACAAATTTCCATATTTTTGGTCATCTTTATTGGCCACCACACGTATAAATTTAATGTTATTGAAATATCTCAGGTTTCCTCGTTTTTTGTTGTCACAATGTAAACAAACAATCTCGTTGAAATGAATTAGCTAAAAGAAAACATTCTTATTGACTCTAATGAAAACAGAATATACTAGACATCCCATTAAACAAACGCTGACGTCACTTTAGTCGCATTAAAATATATTGCTTCATTTTCAAGCTGTATTTCCTGTGGAGTTAATAAAAGACCAAACATTATTAAGGTTATGTAGCATTAAAAACCTAACTACCAATTAAGCCACAATTTAACTGAAGGAGTGTGTAATGACAAAAGTACGAAGGTGTAGGCTTTAAGAAAGCTTTATTGAACTGAGTATACAAGGTTCCTGTATAGTGTCCTTTTATAGTCCCAGTAAACAGAAATAGCTCTCTCAAAGAGGAGAGTAACAAAACAAAGAAAGATCATTCTTGATTATTCATAACAGTGTGTTCTGCCTATTGAAAAAAGAAAAGATTGTAGGTTCCATTGTGTCTGGAAACACATTTCCGTTCGTAATGTCTTCTCCATTTTTAGTTTGACTAAAAATATTTAAAATAACAGCGATATCAACTCTGACACGTATACACACTGGAAATGATGTCAAAAAAATCCTTTAAAAATTACGACTAATTTTGATGTTAGTTAATATAAATATGTTCTGTTATTGCGTTCGAGTACTTCAGAACTTATATAAGTTAAGTTTTCCTTATTATATGCGTTTGTTTCATTAAAGGACCACTCACAAAACCGACGCACCTAATGAAGATCGAAATAATAATGGCGTGCAAAATTCTTTTACCCAGAATTATTCTGAGACAAGCGAAAAATAATACTTTTATTTTTTTTTTTTTACTAATTATGCAGTTGTCCTTGGTACGATGATAAACTACATCAGGCAGCAAAGCCTCTAATCGGAAGATTGGAGGTTTTGAGGAATGTGGAATCATTTCTTAATTCCTGCTGTTCCCAGGGTCACTCTTACTCGGTGTGGTAGCATCTGTTAGGGCCCCAGCTATGTTCAAACAGTTAAACCCCAAACTGGGGTCAAACCCTATGATAGTATAAAGTTACATTTTTATGGTGAAAATACCAGCAATGCATTTTCATAGTAAAAAAATTACCAGCAATACATTTTTTTATATATATATATATATATATATATATATATATATATATATATATTCCACCAATACATTTTTGAAAAAAAAAATCACCAGCAATACATTTTTCTAAAGAAAATGAAAATTACTAATGCTCCCAAGAAAATTACATTTCGGAATTAAATGATCCATAAGCAGTTGATATGCCGCTAAACAAACTAATTATTCACACCATAAGAGAGACCCTCAATGTAGAGCGTTACTGAATGAGGTGGTTGAAAGTAAATAACGGCTGAGTGTGTGTATTTTTCGGATTACTGTTGCTCTTTAGAGCAGGTATAATTCTAGGGATTCTCAGAATTCTTTGGAATCTCTTCTTCCTTATAATAAGGCTCTGTCTATCCAAGAAACCGGCGTATATTTTAATCTTGGTTCCTTTGACTGTCATGATCGGAATCTTTCTCAAGGAATCTTTCTTAAGGAACTTGCCAACTTCTGACTATCAATTATTTCTTAGGATGCCAATGTACTTCTTCATCGAGAGGGCTTGGGGAATATTCGGCCCATTCGTTTGCTTGTCACATTCGCTATTCTTCCTTGTGGCTTTCAAAATTCGTAATCAAGAAACACACATACACACACACACAGAACCACGCGCACGTAAACACGTGCACGCCCACAAAGAGATTTTCTAAACTTTACTTGTAATGATAATAATAATAATAACGACTCAAGAACAAATTACCAAAATCCCTAGTGCTAAATCTCCCCAGAAAAGTCCTTCCAAAATAGTTTTAACAATCACAGCGCAAATCCTACGTTGAGTTTTGTTCATTTATGTTTGGTTTTGTTTTAATTTTCTTTCTTAACAACTGTCTTTTGTTTAATGAAGTGGAAATAAAAAAAAAAATCATATCCTTCGCATACCCGAGGTTATTAGTTATGAGCCGACGTTGGATTATAAAACAATGCACTTCTTCATCGAGCAGGGATGAGGGGATATTCGTCCCGTTCGTTTTCTTCTCACATTCGCTATTCTACCTTGTGGCTAACAGAATTCGTAATCGAGACACAGGCACACGCATACACGCACCCCCTCCCCCACACGCACACACGTACACGCACACATATAGAAATATTCTAAGAGTAACTATGATTTTGTACAAGGCCGAAAGTAAGGAGCACCTGGTGAGGACCGAACTCACTAATCGGCCGTATTTTCAATTATCGAATTGCTACACATCTAAATGACGAAAGGACATATTTTCTTCTGTTTTTTTTTATTTTAATATTTTCAATCTGTCATTTTCAAGATCTGGCAACATGAGGATTTAAATAAATTCATGTCTCCAACCAGTATCCTTTTCAGTAAAGCGGCAAACCGGTTTCCCGAATACAACAGGAAGACATACTTAAAATATTTATAAATATTATTTTATACTCTTACAAAGTATTTTACTGACACTTTAAAAATGCGTCTCCTGTGATGAATCATTTTATTTAATGCCATTTGCTTTTTTGGTATAATAACAGCTTCGAGTATGTAGTGTTTCTGCTTGAAGTGAGTGCTCTATAGTAGTATAAATAGTATATTAGTAGTTTGTATTATTTACTAATATTTATCTTAACGTTCGTATTTTGGTTGCTTGTCATATGTTGATCCATATGTAAACATTTTTGCAATAATATTCGACACTTGAAAAGTCAGCCTATGATTAAGAGTAGTGTATATGTAGAGATTTTCCAAGCGTAGATTAGATGTGGCACAAGGCCGAAAATATGGGGCATCCAGTGAGGATCGAACTCACTTTTCAGTAGTAACTGATCTAGCAAGACAAGCTTGCTCACCATTACACCACGCCGAGGTGCCCAAGTAGTGTATATGTATTTGGGATACAATATCACAAAGCGCTCGAGAATTCATAAAATTACATTGCATTTGATTTGGGGAACTTTGAAGTTCTGAATTACTGGTTTAAAACGTTGACCTCTGGAAGTCAATAACGAAACTTTATAATAGCCAACTGAGGCAATAAAATAATATATAAGTTCAAGGACACATGGTACAGTGGATAAAAGCGTTAGTTAGATCCAGTGACAGGACCCAAAGAGTGTGAGTTCAATACCTGGTTAAGGCAGTGGAGAATTTTCAGAGAGCAATTAACAGGAGATAACTGACATTCATTAGACATGGCACGTGAAACTACAATAGTCTACCCCAGTGAGTGAAATAAAGGGTTTAGTTCGACATTCCAACCACCTGAAGAAGCTCGGAGCGTACAACGGCCGAAACGTTGTGTTAAACATGGCGACAAAGATGAGGACAATAGTCCGAGTAATGTAAATAGTGTAAATAATAAATCTGAGTTAAATAGGAGTAGATGCGCTCGCCTCAAAAGGAGTAGACAGATTCGCCAAATAGGAGTATTTACGTTCGCCTACCGCCCGGTTCAAACTCCCCCTTGGTATATTGAAGACGAGTAGAATTTTATCCCTTATTTCCTGTTTAGGATTGGGTTTCAGCTTGCTACTAAAGTCTATGCTATAATTCTATACTTATAACGTCTTCGTTTGAGCAGTGGAATTTTATTTATTAACCTGTTCTTCTCTGCGCAATGGGAGAAGATTGGTTTTCCTATAAGGTTCACCCTCTCTTCGGTCTTTTGAACATAAGTAGGGGTTTATTGCCTGTCTAGCATTCAGTTTCCGCTTCTTTCTAGTCCCAGTAGCCCCTTGTGTCTTAGTGACATTATCGCCTTGCTTATAGGTAAATTGATTAAAATATGGATAGGAGTGTATGTAACGGAGAATTCTATTTTTAATTGCTTTTATCATCCTGTTTATAGCTAGGGTGCATATGGTTACCATAGCATATAATAATGGTGTGTGTACTTTGGTATATCAGAATGATTGCTACCGTATAACTAATATATATACATGCATATAAAAATAATAATAATAATAATAATAATATATTGGAATAAAACTGAAGAAGCCAACAATAAATAAGGAATCCATATGCAAATTGCAGTTTGAACGATTAGAAATTGGTTCCAGCAGCCTCGAGAACATTGGAGTTAATCAAAAACAGTTACGTAAACATACACAAAACAGAATCCTTGAAAACAAATGTAGCAACATTCGAAAGTACTCGGTAAAAATAATATAAAATAAAAATAAAGATGAACTTTGGAAATGCCAATTATATGAAACTAATTCCGAAATTTGAAGAAACTAATAAAAGAATTTGATTGAACTTAGCGATATTATTCAACCAAATATGATAGAAATATATATATATATATATATATGTATGTATGTATGTTTGTGTGTCTGTGTGAGTGTGTGTATGTACGTGTCTTTCTGTTTCTGTGTCCTTGCGTAGCGCTCACTTCTAGTCACCCCCTCAAGAATGATATGAAGACAAATTCCTTCCCAGTTAGTGATCAATAGTAGGGGAGACTGGAATCACTAGCCTTTGTTTAAGAGAAGGAGAAAAAAAAAACGTTGGGAGGGGAATTAGTAAGACATTTCCATAAAAACAAAACTTACCTGCGACGGAAACTGTGACAGTAACACCTAATAATTGAAATCAAAATTTCCATGGTAACAGCTAGGGCGAATTGTTTAAATTGGGTAGGCATGTGTTGGGTGTTAATAATAAGTATCAGTATAGAGTTACTTTCATAGATGTCAAGTCAGGGAAAGGTGGGGGTCTCTAAATTTGAAACGGAAGATGTTTTAGCCTAGTCTGGCTTACGTGTCTACGGATTTCAATTATTAAAACACGTAAATTTCTGAAATAAGTTATTCCCAAAAAAAATTTCGCTTGAAGATGGAACAGAGCTTTCTTTAACTCAATTTAATTCAAATAATTATATTGAAGTTTTCGGCTCTTGTTTTGAAACATGAGACCTCTTATGTCGCGAGTTGGAATCATATTTTTAAATAAATAATTATATTTATGCTCTACATTTGTATCGAGCACTATTTTTAAAAAATAATAACTAAAATACTAAGGAACTTTGGATTTACCTAACCAGTTCTTTCCTATTTTCTATATATTTTCACAAATATATATATATATATATATATATATATATATATATATATATATATATATATGGGGTGTCACTTATTTTTGAAGTGCATGCTGAAATTGAATTGTCATCCCTAAATTTTTTCCATTCAATCTTATAAAAGTAGCTGCTTAATTTCAATGCCCTCCCCGGGATCTTTTTGTTAGTCTGTCTTTCTTCTACCAAGTATGGGAGTGGCTTGTGATCACACTTAATGGTTAATAGAGCTCCATTCTGGTAATTGCTCTAATTTCTGCAGAGTAGACACGATTGCATATACTTCAATTTGTAAGTAGTACCTAATCCTGCAGGGCAGTGAATAAAAAATGAATGTCAGTTATCAGACACGAAGAAGAATTCACCCGATTCAGACAGCGGCTACATGACAATGACCAGAGCGAGCCTTCAAAGAGGAAAATGACATGAAGAAGAATAGGCTCCGCCAGGTGTAATTTCCCAAGACACGCTACGCATAAACGATTTGTGGAACGAATTGGTCAGTTGTTCAGCTGCACAGTAACCCCTCATCTACACCTAAAAATGCTAGGACTGATCGTTTAATAGAGATTCCATTTTTACGCCGTAAGCACTAACAAACAACAATTCCATCACCTTATATCTAAGGAGATCACGAAGGTGCCTGTATTCATTTCAGATAGAAAATAATATAGTACTTATTTATCTTCTTGATAATGATATATTGCGACCGGGTCTTGACACTAATCTAGTGACAAAACTTCCTGTAGCAAAAATGGAAGCGATCAATATCGGACGATAGATTACAACTGACATGAAAAATGGAAATTGGACAATCACAGCCAGTATGACACAGACTTCGACAAGGGCTTTATACAAGGAATTTTAACCCCTACTTTATAAAACAAATACCATTACTGAGAAGACATATGAATGTACTAAAATATTATCTAAAATCAAAATTCTATTCGTCACTTACTCATATCATGGTAGAGCAGTTGCGACAACATGTGTTAATGATTACATGAAATGAAGTCTATAAAATTATACTTAATTTCTCAGAAATAAAAAAAATAACTCCTTCTTTGTGTAACTATCTATATTTCTGAGATGAGGAATTATGCCCACTATTTACATTATTCGGACTATCGTTCGAATCACCATATTTATTACAACGTTTCGGCCGTTGTACTCTCCGGCCTTCTTCAGGTGGTTGGAATGTCGAACTGAACCCTTTAATGGATTTCAGTTATCTCCTGTTAATTCCCCTCTCCAAGTTCTCCGCCGCCTTAACCGGGTATTGAACTCACACTTTTTGGGTTTTGTCACTGGCTCTAACTAACGCCCTTGTCCACTGTCTCCTAGAGGTCATTTCTGTATGGATTTCTGGGTATTATATCTTCCTTGTGGTAGGGATGCTGGAGAACGTCCCCATAAATGTCCAACATTCACTACCACATAGGACGAGTGATATTACAGAGGAGTTTAGCATTCTTTGTTTTTGTTTCTGAGAAAATTAGTATACTTTTACAGACTTGACACAAGTAAATTTGATTTTACAGATGGATACTTAGGACACTATGAACGGAATGTGAGAAACGAAGAAGTTTTAAAAAATCATTATTATTTTATGACTTGATCAATAATGTTCATTTTCTTACCGATATTGATTTGATTTCTTTAGAGCTTTTGGAATAAACACCAAAATTATCAGACCATTATTGTCGGTTCGATCGTGAAAATAACCAAAACAGGAAATTGATTTATCCTTAAAATTTAATAGTATTTCACAAAAAAAAATTTCCTTAAGATGACTCGTTTTCTTGTATTACGGTAAAAAACAAACAACCCCACCCAGAAGTAGCAAATAGGATAATTATATTACATTTTTTACATTAATTTTATCTAGGATTGAACTCACTTCTTCTATGAGACCAAATCAACTTTACCGACGCTAAACACAACATCAAACTAAAAACAACACCTCAGCTATCGAATTTACTCAAGAAACTCAATAACAGACGAAGCTTCTGTCTTATAAACAACCAAATCTGATAGTTTTTAGCATTTAATTAGATGAGAGCGAGACAAATTGGGTAATTAGATTGTAAATGAGATTCACCCCTCTCATTTTACTGGCTTCACAGAATAATTTGCCGCCATATTATTCTCATATAACTTTCTTTTTATTATTTAATCCGTGATATCAAAATTAGGATCTATTAAAAATTCTTTCACTCATTTTTGCCTGAATGTCTCCGATTTGGAATAATCATCATTTACATAATTTATGTTCGGACTATAGTGCCTATTTGTAATGTTATCACAATGTTTCGGCAGTTTGTTCTCCGGCCTTCGTCAGGTGTATATTGATCTGGTTAACCTACAGGGAATTCTGAACTGAAACCTTTATTAATCTACGGAAGTAGACTTTTCTCTCACCCTAGATATGAGCAATGAAACAAGAACAGTTATATCTCGTAGATTACACAAAGAGTATAGTCCAGATTTCTCTGTAGGTTTTCCAGTTTTATATATTGCAGTTCATACCAGCCACCATATTCAGTCTCATGGTACAGCCTCTTTCCGTCAAACGCTTGAGGCTTGAAAAATAAGTTTTGGCCAAAACGTTACCCACAAGATAGAGCCATGAGACGATTGTAGCAGTAGGCATTTTTTATTCAGTTGTAAACTTCCGTTGTGGACGAGCGAATCAGAGGTGAGGCAAGTTGAGGTCAGAGGAACAGTCGAATGGTAGCGTCTTCCATTTCACATCGCGGTGAGCGGTCACTTGTCCTTCTCTGTGCCTTTCATAAATGCGTTCATAAATGGTATATGTTTTATAATACTTTCAAATCAAGCAAGGTAATAAAGCCTCTAAGACGCAAAGTGGAGGTTCAGAGAAAAATTAAAAAAAACACTATTACGCGAGAGAACAGTAAAAGAACAAGATAACGATTGGCATTATATTTACATTTTTGAAGATCAAATTGGATTGCAAAATTAAAAATTTGTAAGAGAGTTCCACTAGTGTGAAGAGAAGAAACTGTTAGCATAGAACTTACAGCCACATCTAGCGAATTCAACAGTAAAATGAAGAGAGCTTGCTGCCGATCTAGTAGTACATTTAAATTCATAAAGACTTTGTATCTAAGAGGAAAATAATATTTATTTTGAAAAATACAAAAATGTGGCACAAGGCCAAAATTAAGGATGGCAAAGACTGTTCTTCAATCTATCTTGTCTTAAACTTAGCTTACTGACCCAAATATACCACAGTATTCATTATACCAAAACGACACATTATTATTTACCATTCTTACTACAGCCACCATAATACCTCATAATCTCTATGTAGTTCTAACTAGTTTGCATATGTACAATTTGTCGGGGGTGGGGCAATAAATTTCCAAGGAGTAAAGATCATCAAAACAATTACCATGAAGTATTTATAAAAAAGGTGTTGGGAAAGTGATTGAAGTCGAGATATCAGCTCATAATAAAACTACGGATTTTTCTTTGCATTTTAATTTCAAAATCATTTCGTAATATTGACAATATCGTGTGTTTTTCGATACATCAGCAGTGTAAGAAATTCGTCTTAGCGTTGACATAATGGATGAATTTTCTCGATGACATCCGGATTCTTGATGTAATAACAGGAGCACAAGATTTTCAGATGATTTTCCGTGTCTTTCTTTGCACTACGAAAAGAAAATCACTCTAATGTAGGGGGCGTGCCATATTTCTTAAGTGTCAAGGACAAAAGAGCGTGACTACTTCATTGGATAGTGCTGATCGGAAAGAAACAATATATACAAAAAGAATTGAAGTCAGAAACGCCTGCCAAGTTATCAGGTTCACGAATGACGAACAAAGGACCTTATCCGGATACGTGGAGAAAAAAAAAAGAAGAAAAGAAACTTTGGCACGATATTCTGTCATCAAGAAGCGCGTTTCCTTGCAAGGAAGGAAAAAGGTGATGGGGAAGCTGACACCCTAGGAACAATTGCTTACAGATCAGAAAGTCTAGGATATCCAACAGTTTGACTAATTAATCCATCATCAGTTGTATTAATTGCTTAGGTCATTAGATAATTCTTCTTCTTCTTTTTCTTTTTCTTCTTCTTCTTCTTCTTCTTCTTCTTCTTCTTCTTCTGCTTCGTGACGTGTCACTTCCGGATGTTGGTGTCCATGTTTCTCAACAATTGCATGTCCATTGTAGTTGTTAATAAATGTTGCCTCTTTTGCCATCTTTCTCAAACCCTTTTTCCGTTATCTGTTCGCTCAAGGTCGTGTGATGCTTTCCTTCTTACATTCAATTTCTCCTGTGAGTATCAAATTTTCTAAGCCCTTTTTTCTTATTTTGTAACCAAGAAAGATTTTCACAGAATCTTCCAGATAATAAGAATACGTTTCTTTTTTGTTGCCATTGTTTCTAGAACGTCATCGTTGCACACATGGTATTCTTAGCATCCTTCTGTAGAACCAAGTTTCTGTTGCTTCAAGTTTGTTCTTCGTCTGTGGGTAGATTGTCCAGCATTCCCTGGCATAAAGGAGGACTGATACAATATTCTTTTCTAACGATATTCAGTAACAACAATGAAGTTTTCGCTATTATATATGTGAGAAAAAGATTTGCCTAAAACGAAAAGATAGTTGAAAGAATATGGCTAATACAGTGTCTTCAACATTACTTGCATCAGTTCCGCTGATATTTCAGTGAGGCATTGCTAATGAGAAGCTCGCATTTATTAATGATAATAAAATGATATGGGATATGGTTCCTGAAGATAAATATTGATTCATTTCAGAGTTTATTTTCACGAAGGATTAATTTGAAAATCTTGCTTCATTAATCCACACACACACACACACACACACACACACACACACACACACACACACACATATATATATATATATATATATATATATATATATATGATGTATCAGTTATAACTGATACATTAAAATATAGACACAGAGACAACCTTCGTCTGGTAAATTGTATTCATCTGTAACCTTGGAAACATGAATTATGATTTTAGCTGTGTCTTTAAAACCCAGTAAATTTTAAAAGTTACTCCAAAATTGCTTGAGGATGAAATGGAACTAATGTCTTTAATTTAATTACAAAATTAAATTCGGGGCTTTTTAGCTTCCATTTTTTGAAACATGTTTAGAAATTTGTAGCGGAAAAACCATATTTTAAATCAATTAATCTATAATATTACTGCTCTGTAAATTTACATTGAGTACTATTTTGTAAAAATAAAAATATCTATAAGAAAACCGGATTATATATCTTACTTTATATATATATATATATATATATATATATATATATATATATATATATATATATGTATGTATATGTGTGTGTGTATATATATATATATATATATATATATATATATATATATATATATATATACAGAAAAGAGGTCAAGGCTCTCTAAGAAAAACACAAAACAACGAGACATTAAAAGAACATAAGGAAAATTTATTCCTTGTTAAAAATTTATTCCTTTTTAAAAGTTTATTGTTTTTATTTGTCTGAAGAAGGTCACGAGACCGGAAACAGGCGTAGCAAAAATATGAAGAATAAAATATTATTGTATACTAAAACAAATTCACACAGTAACCAAAAACGTGTTCGGTTTTCTATTTTTATTTAAAATATAAATTTCTATCTCGTTGGAATAAGTATATCCTTTTCTACACACACACACACACACACACACACACACACACACACACACACACATATATATATATATATATATATATATATATATATATATAAGAACTGATAAGAACTGATTTTTTCATGAAGCTGACATATTTTTATAACTTTAAACGTTATTTTTAGTAGATATCCATATTTCAGTAGACACTCCATTTATCTTGCAAACAGTCTTTTTATTCTCGGTTCGAATGCTGCCGGTGGGTGCATTTTATCTATTATTCTGTCCAGAAGACGAAATAAAAATACTGAATATGGATATATATGTACGTTGCTTATATAGATACAAATATTTAAGTAAATACTTTGTTTATAATAAACAGTATTAACATTATTTACCGACCCGAATGTCCGAGAAATTTCATAGCATCGAAATGACAGTGTATATTATAAAATGGACGATGTTCAGCATTTATTTTAATATATTTTATTGTTATACGTTATTTGTATAGACACAAAAATTTAATTAAAGACCATGTTTATAATTATTCCGATCGGAGGACGCATATTTTTTATGAAGTTTCTCAGACATTCAGGTCGGTAAAGTTGTTAATAATGTTTATTATAAACAGATATATATATATATATATATGGAACCTGTTATTGTTAACATTACCAATAACTTCACTGGATATGGACTCTTCCAAAAGCATGTAAATTTTGCTGTACAAAATGTAGTACAGCAAATTATATATATATATATATATATATATATATATATATATATATATATATATATAGTAAACCTGGATATAAGAGAGTTGTCGGGACCGGAGAAGAAGGCTCTTATATCCGGGTTTCTCATATATCTGGGTTTGGTCTATTATATATACATTAACACAGGCTCTAATTTGGGACCAGAGAAAATCTCTCTTATATCCGGGTTACACTGTAATATATATATATATATATATATATATGTTTATTTAAGCCTTTAACGGTGCCATTCATTAGTTCTGTTCCTTTTTAAACCATTATCAAAGATGTCCTTGCTTGTTATATCGTCGGTGCCATTTTAACGACAGAGTTCGATAACTGCTTTTATTGATTAGTTTGTTAGTTTCTAAATTTGATGTCAACCTATTGATGTTAGTTGACTTATTTTTCTATTCCTAAACCTTCTACTACTTGAAGATATTTTTTACAGTTTATGCATTGTAGCATTTGGGATATTGGTAAGGATTTGTTTGATTTCTAGTTTTGGGTTTCCTTGTGTATGGTTGGTGATATGTCGATCAGTTGATATATTTTCATATCAATTGCATGTTAAATGGCGTGAAAATGTAGTAGTTGGAAAACCAATATATGTTGCCTGAATTATTATATTTAGAAAACCATTCTTACAAAGAGCAAACGAATTCATAGACATTGTTGATTTTTTTTTTTTTTTGACTTTTTGACTTTTTGACTTTTTCCTTGATTAGTGAGGATCACGATGGTGTTTTCTTTTCATTTTTGTTATGAATAAAGAGTTTAATTATTTTTTTTTGTTAAGTGATACATACATATACATATATATATATATATATATTCAATTAAACTTCAATATATATATATATATATATATATATATATATATATATATATATATGTGTATATTATTATGTTTTTTTTTCTGTTTTCTTTTTGAATTTGTAGGTCTGATGAATTGGATCGTATTTACGATTCCAATGGAATAAATTATGACCATTGAATATTAGTGTTTAAGCCTTTTTATTATATCCTTACTCTGTCCTGGACATTGAGTTCTACCTGGATTCTATCCTCTTGGAATTTTTATTAAAATAATATACATGTACGTGTATGCACCTATGTATATATATTTATATATTTTGTATATGTATGTGTATATTTATCACTAATATTATATATATATATATATATATATATGCATATATATATATATATATATATATATATATATATATATATATATATATATATTGGATTTCTGATAATTATTCCTGTCTATATTAATAACCTATAACAATAAATAATTATAATAATTATTCGTCCAGTTTATGGTTATATTGTAGTTAATTTTACAGAATAGTTTAATAGCATTTTTTTAAAGCATTTTCTTTTTATCGATGTTTGTTTATATTTTCAATAAGGTTAGTTTCATTTGTTTATCTACTCCTCGGATTTGGGAAATGATTAGTTAGTGTTTATTTTAGCCTTTTTGAGTTCATTAAGTAATATTGTATTTGAAGAGGATATTAAGTGAGTTCTATTTATGAAATTATTTATTTACTCTTGTAATTAATTAGACGTCGATTTATGTTTTTTTTATAAGCGTGGCTTCTAACTTATTCGCTATTTAAGTTTATTAAAATAAGTAGAAGCAGCAGAAATGGTGTTCTACAGCAGGGTAGGGAAAGCAATAAAGCAGTTTCGAAGGCAATGGCACAGAAATATATATATATATATATATATATATATATATATATATATATATATATGTATATATAAATATATATATATAAAAGTGTTCCAATAACTTGAACTGTTTTATGGTGAATTAAGTTCAAGCGTCTAATGAGTTTTTTATTTTTCTTTCAGATTAGGCAGAAATTTGGGCAATATTATTTTTCACGCATAATTGCCACAACTTAAATAACATGATCCAATAGAGAAATCAATAAATATTCACCAATAACACTGATTTATTTACTGCTGACTTTGATCCGTCTTAATGAAACACCCTATATGTTATCTGTCTTAATGAAACACTCTTTATGCACACACACACATACGCACAGACTCACACACACAGACACACACACACACACGCACACACACACACACACACACACACACACACACACATATATATATATATATATATATATATATATATACATTTTTTTTTAATAAAAAACAGACCACTTTAAGGTTCCATGTAATAAATTATTTCGCCACAGCCCTTTTAAAAGGCTCTGGATCATCAGACTTTACTTCCAAAGGTTGAAATGAAAAATGGAAAGAAATTTACACATTTTTGACGGGCCGTATTAAGCATATGTAAATTAACGAAGTGAGAAAGTGAGGAGGAGAGAAGACATGAGTTAGATCTACCATTTCAATTCTTTATCCCTAACCCCACTTGGTGTGGGCCAGACAAACGCTTAACTCATATTATCTTTAGATATGGATGGGTAAGGGGTGAAGAGGCAATCTGACATAAAAGGAAGAACATACAATAAAACAATCCTGATGAGAGAAGGTTTCACTCAATTTCTTGGACACTGTTATTTCGCATTACTTTAAAGGGTATATTTGGGGGTTAAAGTTTGATATAAATCTAAATGTCTCCAAAATCTACGAAGAATTTAATTTGATGTTTGTTGGAGTTTTGGGTCCACCCATACGGATTACCTAGTTTTGCATAAATATATATATATATATATATATATATATATATATATATATATATATATATATATATATATGTTTCCATTAATAAAGACATTAAAATCTTTTTAAAAATTCCTTTTAGGAATGTTACCTTTTGTAATTCATTTTCAAATATATATATATACACATACATAGATAGATAGATAGATAGATAGAATCAAGTGAATATGTCGAGGGATAAAAATATAATATTAAATCTTATGACAACCATCTATGAGCGGAAGAGTGTTAGTTTTGACGTGTACTTTATTCCCTTAACTGATGTACATACAATTTCACAGTTTTAATGAAAAACAGAAAAACAAATAATCTTATATATTATATTTCTAACTCCAAAAATACTTGCCAATTTTTCTTTTCTTGCCAGCAAAATTTAACATATGTTATCCTTATAAAAATGAAAGTCACATTTTTAAAGAATTATAAAAGTGTTTTCTTTCATTCTACATTCTTGACACATATTTTTGGCAAATATATTAAAACTTATTTTGCACATTGAATCTTACTTTCAGGGAAAAAAAGTCAATTTAATAAGTTACTTTCCAGTTTTCTGCTGTAAAACGACAAGGTCTTTCTTATTTTTTCAAACAAATTTAGTTTTTCCAACACTTAGCTACTGTGAAGTCGACGTTTTTTCCAGCTATAATACGAGATTCATTTGCCTAATTCACAAGTTCTGTCCTTAATTCTCTCATCGATTTTTTTTATTCCATATAATGGGGCATAAAAACATAAGCGACGTATTTGGGATGTCAAAACCTAGCTGGTATTTAAGATGTTACAGATAGATCGAAAGAAGAATTTGCAATATTCTTGGTCCTAATCCAGCTTCCCAGATTCAGTCACATTCCCACGGCCATAAGGTGGCTTTCATGTGTCTTTTCTATAAACTGTGCAACTTTCTTCCGGCTTCTTGCTTTCCAGCCAACATTGATCTTTCAAAAATTTAAATACAATATCAGTCGTTACCTTCTGTCTTTTTTTCATTCTTCTCAAACCTAAATGATTAAAAATGAGAGTGTATCAAAGATAATTATACCGTAAACATGGCTGACGTGAAAAACAACGGATCGGATGATTGTGCAATAAAGCATCAGTAAAAGTTCTGCCGTTTTGAGTGATCAGAAAACGAATGCCTTCCACACGTTGGAAATGATGCGGATACAGGAGATGCTCTTGAAGTACATCCATGTGGTACTATGAGACGTATGACATCCTGGGGGCCACTTGACGTGTGCTAATATCTGGATCGTCTCCAACAGCCGCTGAAATGTGTTTTTATGGTCAGGCGTACGAATAGTTTGTGGTGCCACGGATCCTGTTACCGCATCGGGACGATAAACATCGGCAAAGGGCGGATGACTCGGTTGCTTTCGATCTGGAAACGCAATCTGACACAACGGTATAGCCTCGCGTCCATTACCATGCGGGCGGCTATATATAGAAATCATATCTGCCTGCTCACCATATAAATATCCTGCAATTGTTAAATGTAACACTTCTCAGGTAAGTCATTACTACACACGTTAATACAGAATAGTCACAAATGTCTACGAATGGCAAATGTAACATGCCTACACAGTGCAATCTGCTGTAAACTTTCTTTAAACTTAAACACGAAGAATATGCAAACATATGTTTATATAGACTTTTGTCTTTTTTTTTTTTTTTTTTAATGTAAGGAACCCACCGGAAGTTCGTAAAAGTATTTTTGATACACCCTCAGTACACACATACAGAGACAAATATATATATATATATATATATATATATATATATATATATATATATATATATATATATATATATATATATATGTGTGTGTGTGTGTGTGTGTACATATATATATATATATATATATATATATCCAAATGTGAAAAAGCTCAGTTCAAGAAGTAGACCAATAAATACTTATTATAAACTGATACATGTTCCATTGTAACAGTTTATAATATATATATATATATATATATATATATATATATATATATATATATGAATATTATATATATTTATATATATGAAGGTAGGATTGACTATTGCATGTATATTATTATTTATATTTATAGTGATATTATTTTAATATGAAGATATAACATTAATTATATTAATGTATACTATTATATGTTGTATATTTATGTTTGAATATTATTTTAATATTGAAGATATAATATATATTTTATATTATTATAACTTAGTGTTAATTAAATGAATATTATATTATCATATTATGATGATTTTATGAATAATTATCGGAAGATTGATTTATTATTGGAATATTATATTATTTTATAGTATTGGCTTTATTATAAAATTAACATAGTTTCTGGGTTTATCTAAAAATTACAGTTATAGTATAATTAGCAGATGTATTTTACGAAATCATTAGTTGCCAAATGCAAAATATGTTCTTAAAATGATTCTAAGTAGAAAGAAAACATCAGTCTGTTTCGCATTTGTACTTTTCACCAAATATGTCATACATCGTAACAAAATATCAGAAACGTATTTTATATTTGTCTTTCATTTGAAGAATTTTATAGAAACTTTTAAAAGAAATGTAGATTTTATTATGAAAGGAGAAAAAATTAATCTTAACTTTTTGGCAGCAGGTTTTTCTACCAAGAATGACGGGGCAAAGATGAACACAAGAATAAACTTTGTTTCCTAGAGCAGACGACTTTTTACGAAATTGTTAGTTGCCAAATGTCAAAAATATTTAAGAATATTAAATGTCAAAATAAAAGATGTCATATTGAAAGAATCGGTTTTTGTTGTGACAACGTGACCATCTTTCTAAATATATTTTCCATTTCTTACAGACGCTCATCCACAGTGCGCTAAAAACACAAGTTTATTCATTTATTTTATACTGATTTTATTAATTTAAACTCATTACCATTTGCAATTTGAGAACATTTTTATATATGTTTTCATATATATTTTTATTTATAAATATAATTAATGTGCTATTAATTTAATTAAATGTGTTATTATTAATTTTTCATTTTTTGTAGATTAAAGTCTTAAAAAGAATGGCCAGCGGCCTTGTAGATTGATTCAAAATCGTACGGATGAAAGCAATCGCCAGACTTGACTTTTTTTGCCCTTCCTTGCCTTTAAGTGAATGCCCTTTGCCGTGCTGATGTTGCTACCTGCTTTACTTCTTGCCTATCTCACACTGCGAATTTTTTCTAAGCTCTATACTAAATATTAAATCTGTTACGAAAAAAGAAATAAACAAAATGAATACAAAACGATCAGCTTTAAAAAAAGGACTCGTAACTGGAAAAACCGAATGAAAAAAGAATGTTAACAACAAATACTTTTTCACACCCAACCCAGTTCTGTGGAATCACAATCAACGTTGAGTTTAAGCAAGCGAATGAGCCAATTGGAGTAAAGTGCCATGCAGGTTTAAAATTTTTCCACTTGAGACGAATGCAGCTATCGATTTTTTTTGCATGCTAGCATGCTAGTTAAGTCAGCTGTCAGTCAGCTGTTGGCTCTCACGCTGGCCAATAGAATCTTCCTGTCTATTCGTGGCAGCCAGCTATTGGCTCTCACTCTGGCCAGTAGAAAATGGCAGCAACTTACATGAAAACTGCCGCAGAAGCATGAAAAAATCGATTATTTCCACTATCGATGGGAGTTGGAAAATGCAATGTCGTTCTTGGCCTTTCCGCTACGTTGTGCATGTACATTTTGGTGAAAATCTGTCGAAAATTGCGGCCGTGCACTCGTTACACACACACACACACACACACACACACACACACACACACACACACACACACACACACACACACACACACACATCCTGCCTTTTATAGATAGAGATGAAAAAAATAGAAATGGTGCTCTTTCAGAAAACAGACAATAAAAAGCAAACAAATTAATACTTGGCAAATTCCGATGCATTTTTAAGCAGGAGAAGATGTCTGTTAAGTGATAAATAACAACGAAAAAAAAAAAAAAACTAGAAGGAAAACTGTTTGACCATATAAACTCAAAATGAATTTTGTTTGTCAAGCTTAAGAAACAATTTCAGCTACAAAACGTCTAGCATAGTCGTGATATTATAGTCGATATATTTAAATGCTTATTGATTTGATGGAAAAAATTACGAGATTGTTAAAAGTGTGATATTATTATTATTAATATTTGCTTTTTTGAAAGACGAAAAACTATTAGGTTGGTCAGAAAGTACTGACTTACCGAGGAAGCGGAAAGACAACAAGACAATTTTATGTAGCAAAACCAACACTTATTCTTAAAAATAAAGTCCATCAAACTCGACGATCTTCTGTCAGCGATCAGCCAGTATCCGAATATGTCGCAGATAATAGTCCGCTGGCTTTGAATCAAAGAACTTTAAGCTTCTTTCACTTCTTCAAAACGGTTGAATCGCTGGTCGCCGAGGAAGTGAGTCATTGAGTGGAATAGGATATAGTCACTCAGAGCAGCATCGGCACTTAATGGTGGATGTGGAAGAATCTCAACACTGTCTATCTGTTTTCCTTAGTCTACCTGACAGTGTGTGGCGTTGTATTGTTTTGCTGAAACAAAGCCCGATCTCGATAGACCAAAGCAGGGCACTCCTTTTGTTTGTTGTACACACTGTTTAGCTGCTGGCAATACAGATTAGCGTTGATGGTGCGACCGTGTGAAACAAGCTCGAAATGCAATGCTCCTTCAAGCAGACAGAGATCATGACCTTGTTGTCAAATCGATTCCGTTTTGGAACGGATGTCGCTTGATCACCTCGCGGAACCCATTTCCTCTTCAGATCGTGATTAACCAAATACACCCACTTCTCATCTAATGTGACAATCCCTTACCCCGGGAATCGGTCGGCCATTGGGTTATTGAGAAGTTGAATGTAAATCCTTAGCCTACGGGCGGCTTGTGCTTCGGTGAGGTCATGTGGATTCCGCTTCCTAAGTGAGTCATGACTTTCTGCCCAGCCGAAGTTGATTACAGCAATATTTATGGATATGAATGCTGTAAGAATGAACATCCACCCGTGCTGTTTCTAAAGTCAAAATTAATTTTTATTCCAAATACAACGCTCAGGACTCACTCAAGGTAGGGATTTATCGTATGAGGTGTGTGATATAAATATAAGAGAAGAAAGTATGAAATAAATATTATGAGGATAAGAAAGACAGATATCGCCAGACATTACACCTAAAGAGACTGTGTTCATAGTGTACAGGGAAGCATCCACACAGGAGTCTTTTCTCCATAGTAACAGTTAAATGGAAGAAACTCCTTGAGTTGAACAAGCTTCTTACCGATGGAATATGTAGCGTAATAGGGTAATTGAACCTTTTATTGAGGAAGCAATGAGGGTCTTGACGTAAGTGATTTAATAAGTGCCACAGAAAATGTTAATTCTGTATAAGACCCAAGAGCCACTCAAGGTATATGGTCATAGAGTAAGAGGCATGGTTAATGAGGAAGATAACGGTTAACCTTATGTCTTCCGGTGATTTAAAAGGCTAAAGTGGCCGTTGAAATATCGTAGGCGAAAATAGAGAAAATCCAAAGAGTCAATCGATGGTGATTCCGAAAAACCCTTGACGAGGTAAGCAGGGATAAATAATGTGAGGGTCAAAAAGACAAATGTATGACGAGAATTAATCTGTCATTCATTTACAATATCGTTAAATATTTAAAACTAATATATATCGGCAGTCCGTCAGAGTTTCAAAACTGGACTGTCTCTTTCCATATATGCATGAAATCAAGCGTGGGGTTCACATCATAATTAATTTATCGTGTCTAGAAGAAAACTCACCAGAATGCAGAAAGCACTGGGCGGCTGTTTCGTCCTATTTTGGGGAGTCATCAGCAGCGCGCATCCACTACCGAGAATTGAAACCCGGATCGTTATGATACGACGCAACCCGCTGTACCAACATGCCTCAGTGACGTTAATCCCCCTTTCTTTGTTTCTTCCCCCCTCCCCATACACACATATATATATAAAGTGTGTTCAAATAACTTTCACCGATTTTAAATGTGTATTAATTTAAAATCGGTCCAAGTTATAGGAACACCCTTTAAAAATATATATATATATATATATATATATATATATATATGGTCGGACGATTGCGTCTAGCATGAAACAGCCTGTCACCTCTAAGTGTTGATTTCAATGTTCACTTTTATATTTACACTCTCTATCTCTGTTATTGAGAATTTGTCCCATAAATATAGTACATACTCTATATTTCTTCATATATATATATATATATATATATATATATATATATATATATATATATATATATAAAGGGTGTTCCAATAACATGAACCGATTTTAAACTTAATATTCCAGCTGTCTCTTCTTAATGTTAGATAAGTATCCTTTTTTTATTTTCATTTTCTCTAGAACTTCATCGTTGTTCACCTGTTCGGACCATGGTATTCTCAGCATCCTTCTGCATAACCGTATTGCTTTTCCTTTGTATCAATTAATAAATGTTGTCTTTTTGTTATATTTCCTAAACCTTGTTCGGCCAGCCATTCATGAAATATAAGTAGGCAATGCGCTGTTTTCCTCTTACCCACTTGCCTCTTCTGTGAATATCAAAATTCCTAAGCCCTCTTCCCTTATTATGGGCCCTAGAAATTTCAAATGGTTCTTATTGATGTTAACTATAAGCGTCCTTTTAGTTTTCATTGTGTCTAATACTTTGTCGTTGCTCACATGTTTTGGCTCTTGGTATTCTCAGTAACCTTCTGTAGAACCAAATTTCTGTTTCTTCAAGCCTCTTCTTCATCTGTGACGAGATTGTCCAGCATTCACTGCCAGATAAAAGGACTGATAGTGCAGTACTCTTTCCGTTGTTTATAACAAAATTCTCCTGGTTCTTAATAGAATCTTTAGCTTTTGGAAAGCATCTTTTGCTATCGCAATGAGCCTTCAGATTTCAAGGTCGCACTTTCCGTCCTCTGTTAAAATTTTCCCCAGATATTCAAATTGTTTGATTTTCGTATCTCCAATTTGTAATTTGCATGTTATGCTGTCCCTTTTGTTAACAACCATGCATTCTGTTTTCTCGCAACTAACATTTAGTCCTTTCTTCGCGCTTTCCTTCATTACCTTCTATAGGAATTCCTATCGTTTTCTATCAGTATTAGCTTTTAATACTGTACCACCTACATATCTTATGTTTTCAATACTTTGGCCTTCAATAATGACTCTTCAGAATCGCCTCAATGAATAAGTTGAATAAGTCCGGCGAGAAAACACATCCTTGTCTTATACCTCTTCCTATTTTTGTATATTTACTAACTAAATTTTTATCCGTATGTATCCGGTTTGCTGCCAGTATAAGGCCTGGATAATTTTAATATACTTTTTGAAAGCGAGACAAAAAACAGCATCTCATCTCAAATTGACACTTCACATTGAAAATTCCGAACAATGAGAAATAATTCATCACCTAGTTTCAACGTCAAATCTCTATAAACTTATCTGCATGTTAACAAATGCTTGAATTCCTTGAAAAAAAATCTTTTGTACCATCTAGAATTAACTCTTCCCTACCGAAAAGCAAAACATGTCAACTTATTCAAAACTAAAGTAATTTCAATTCCGACAATGATTTTTAAAAATTCGGATTACCGATTGAATCGCCTTCCATCGATTTTTTTTAGCTTGTCTTTTCTTAGAATTACTAGAAACTAGAAATATATATTCCCGCTTGATAATATTATCTAATTTTGTAAATAAACTAAATATGGAACACACCATCGATTTTATTTGTAAAATAGAAACAAACAATTCATGACCGTTGTTAAATATCACATTAAACTTTATTGATAATCCTCTAAAACTAACTGATTATCGAAAATGCTGCAATCAAAATGACGAGGCTCGGGCTGTGGCTTTAGATATTTTGGTATACTGGCCTTGTCCACAAGCTCAAATTTTATGGTGTGTCTGGCTGGAGATTTGTTTTAATTCAAGAATTCTGCGACAAATCGTCGTAATGAAAGCCATGTTGAACGGCTACGCTTCTAGAGATTTTCCCATATAAACCGGAGACTCACCGTCTGTAGTTTTCCTTGGTTTTAAGTTGTTACTTATTTTGATCAAAGACCTTCTCGATGTGATCAGTTTTCATCTAGGTATTTATGCTGAGAAAACAACTATTTACTTCTCACTTAATAGTATGTCCGATAGATCCAACTAAATTAAACTGGCAGCTGCTCTCGAAAATGACCTCCAATCAGTGGACAAGTAATGACTTCTAAATTTTAACACCACTTAAGCAAGTATACATTAATTATCATAGAGAACCATTTTGTGACCTTATTGAGTATGTCTGATGCTAATCTCCATAAGAGTAATTGATTGCATCTTCTTAGTCTCACGCTTTCTAATGACATGTGATCAGAGATCTGGAACAGGTTCATTCATATTTATTGATGGTAACAGCAGAATGGATTAAATAGTCTACAGAAATATTTTGCCTGCCAATTTACAGAGAAATATATCCAAACTAATCGGGAGCGATGTTTATTATGCAACAGGGCAATGACCCATCATTGGGAGGTACATTGAGAATTTATTTTTTTTAATTTTATATATTTTTATATAATATATATATATATATATATATATATATATATATATATATATATATATAGTCCGATGACTTGCCTAAGCACTTAAACATTTCGTACGAAAACTTTTTTCACTACAATTTACAGAGAAATATATTCAATTAATCGAGAATCTTTATCATGCAGAAGAACAATGACCCAAAACATACTGCTAACACAACAAAGGACTTCATCAGGATAAAAAAGGGACAGTTTTAGACTGTCCAAGTCAATCACCAGGCCATGACGCAATAGAGCATGCCTTTCATCTCCTGAAGAGAAGACTGAAGGAAGGTCACCACTCCCCCTCGAAACAAGCAAGAACTGAAAGAGGCTGCAAAAGTATCACAAATGAAAAATGTAACAGTTTGGTGATGTCAACTGGTGGAACGATGCAGTTATTGCACATATGGCTTATGCAACCACATATTAATATTATATACTTTATATTATCTGTTATTTTATTTTTGCTCATATGAAAATAGGGTGATCTGATACAAAAGATGGTATGTCTTAAATTGCTTAACACATGTAAATGGAAATATCAGGAAATAAAAGCTGCAATTCTGAGCTCTTGTCTCATATTCATCTTTTGATCTTAAACCCAAATGTCTTCAAAAGACAACAAAAAGGAAATGACCTTGCCTTTCCAACATTTTCGAGGCGACTGTATATATAGATGCAACTTGGTTTCCGTGCATTTCAACTGCTATTCGAGGGGTGAGAATCGAAAATCGTTATGAACAATCCTGCTTGTAGGCAAGGCGTATGTGAAACGTCACTTACTTTTTCCCGTATGTGAAACGTCACTTGCTTTTTCAAGTGACATTTATAAATAAATAATTATCGCTCTGCTATCGGTATCGAGCCCTCTTTTGGATTAATGCTGTGAACGTTGGAATTTATATATTACTTTCGTTCTCATCGCATCGGATATATATATATATATATATATATATATATATATATATATATATATATATATATATATATATATATATATATATATAGTTAGTTTTTTGAAAAAACTAGGTAATCCGTATGAGTAAACCCAAGGAGGATAAAATCTAGAGAGATCAATGTAAATCCAGATATTTAAATAAAAACAGACCACTTTAAGGTTCCATGTAATAAATTATTTCACCCTAGCCCTATAAAAGAATAGAAATTTTAAATTACATGTAACTCACTCAAGAAATTTTTAAATTGCATGTAACTCACTCTATCCCCCTCCCTTCCTCATTTCGTTAATTTATATATGCTTAATACGGCCCGTCAAAAATGTGTAAATTTCTTTTCATTTTTTGTTTTAAACTTTGGAAGTAAAGTCTGATGATCTGCAGTCCTTTAAAAGGGCTGTGGTGAAATAATTTATTACATGGAACCTTAAAGTGGTCTGTTTTTATTTAAATCATATATATATATATATATATATATATATATATATGCGTATGTGTGTATATATGAGTGTGCGTGTACGTTTATTTGTGTGTATTGTTGCAAGCAATATTATATACCCAGGCTGTGTAAAACTATTTATTTTAGATATCGTTAATAAATAAGTGATAATTAATATTATTTTTTTATTTCCATAATTAGCCAGACTTTAATAAAATGGTTTCCGTTGACATGCGTTCGGAAGCGATCACTTTTGAAAGACCTTTTCTCTAACCTTCGATAATGCTTTTTCATATCTCGATTCGCATTTCGACCAGGTTTAATGCATAATCATTCCAAAATGTACAGAAGATCAATTTACAATCCATGTCACAAATGTTCAATTGGATTTATGTCAGGTTAATCTGAAAGCCATTCAATTATCCTAATCGCTTTACAAGTTTATTCCGGTTAGCAGAGGATAAACAATATTTCGAGAGAATCGATTAATATTTCGCGAATTCATTTTCATGACATTTAGCCTTTAAGTAATTCCATAATTTTCTTTTAAGCAAATCACCGCAAGCAAAATGGGAGTGCCACTAGCACGCAAGGGGTTACAGAGAGTAAGAATAAAGAGGAGTGTTTGGGAAAATGATAAAAGAAGGACAGCTATCAAGGTGAAGGCATCAGAAGATGTCGATTGACATTACATTTTAATATTTGAAGATTATAGCTATTAGGGAAGCAAGTGATAGGAAGGGAGTCCCAATGATGGGAAGTGCGAGATAAGAAGCTGTTGGAGTAAAAAAGATGGCTACATTTAGCCGTTTCGACAGTGAAAGTGTAGGACCGAGATATCAACCTAGTAGCCCGCTGAAATTCATGCAGTTTGGGAACAAGTAAACGTCGCTCGTCGGAGCAGTTGCCATGAAAATACTTGTAGAAAAGACAGAGAGTAGCCACAGCACGTCTGTAAGAAAGTGATTTTATAAGCGATGCCAGGATTAAACACGTTGCATATCCGTCTGTGGATTTTGTCGGGGGCGTCGAGATGAACAGAGGGAGCACCACACCATATATGGCAGCAGCATTTCGTGAAAGGACGAATGGTTGATTTGTAGACGTGAAGGATGAATCCAGGCGAGAAATCTTCTGGCGCAACACAGGAAACCGACTTTCCTTGAGGTAGATGAAGCTATAGATCAAATGTAATTGTTCCACTTCAGATCAGTGGACAAAGCCACGTTTAAGTTTTAGGATTTTATTTCTTTATAGCGTGTTAATTCCTTATTTTCCTCTCACCAGACGAAACGCAGTTGAATAGATCTTAAATACTTAGTTTTTCTTTTTGCTGAACAATTAACTATAGCCTAGTAAACATTTGATTAATGAATAAAGAATTTTTTGTGAATGCTAAATGAGCCTTTTCAATATTTACACTATTTACAATGTTCAGACAGTTGTCTTCGTCTTTGTCATATTGACGACGTTTCGGCCGTTGTACACTCTGGCCTTCTTCCGGTTATTAGAATCTCGAACCGAACCCTTTAAGCATATGCTAGCTCACAAAAATCTAAGCCGGCCAGGCATAGACATGAAAACAATAATATGAATATTTAATATGAACTCTGGAAAAAATGTTTAGTGAGAGATTAAGTTACTAAAAATGGAAATAACTGAAACTGATTAATTCCGAAAGAGGAACGGCATGTAGAACTAGAACAATCAACTCCTGTGTACGAAATAATGGTTTCGGCTCGAAATTCCAATCACCCAAGGCTGGAGCGTATAACGAACGAAACGGTGGGAATATGACATCAAAGATGACGTCAATACTCCATTATCATAATATCAATCTACGCCGCGATTTTTTTTCCCAATTTCAACTTTCTTGGAAGATTTACTACTTTCCCAAAGCAACATATACAACAAATATGTTGAAGAATCCAAAGGAAACAGTTAAACTCATCATTCAGCCTTTGAAGATGTATATCACAGACATTTATCTCATATTATAATCTAATCACACTGCAAACAATATTCTTATTAAAAATATTCTTTTCGAGGATGCTAACTGATGTAATCTATTGTCTAATACCAAAACATTTCAGTTAACCCGATGAATATTATGAGCGTCTTTTAATTTAAATATTTTGAGTAACTAACAACATTTTGCTTTTGTTTATAGATACTTGTTGCCAAATAAAATAATTACATTTGCCTTGATAAAGTTTATCAGATAACGAAACCCGTCGGCTAACTATAGTCTCTTGTCTTTTTTTGAAATAAATTTTGGCTCTTCTACAGATACAACTCATTTGAAAATATTATATATATATATATATATATATATATATATATATATATAAATATATATATTAAAATTAAAATTAACAGTTTTGCCAACTCATGCTACATGCATATTGCTGTGTTATCAAAGAAAGGTCATAGTTTAAAACAGGAAATAAAACAACCTGGAATACTTTCAATCTTTAATACTTTATTGTTTGATGCAAAAAAGAAGCCCCAGAACTAAACCAAATATATAATTACTATGTTAATGTGTAAATATTCAGCTATATATAAAAATGTGCAAGACCGTATCACCAAAATACTCTGATGCTGTCGGCTGCTGCTGAAAGTTATAAACAACCTATGTCGTTGCTCCCATAGCCGCTCAAAGGAATAATGGAAGCCGATTCAAAGATTGTCGAACCATGGAAGTTGCCTGACGACGGATGGCCGGATTAAAGATGTAAGACATTATAAAGATACACGTATCAGAGAGAGATACACTATTGTAGATAATTGAACTTTCGTTAAATACTAAACCAGATAATAAAACACCATCCGCTTTTATTTATTTATTTATTTTTTTTACAAATATTACCTCGTCAAGCAATGTTTCTCTTTTAAGCAAATTTTTTATTAACGCTGAGTCAAAAACAGAATAAAATTTCTCCCAAAGTCACCCGTAAAATAAGCTTTTCCGCTACACGTATTCAGCCGAACGAACTTAAAAAGGAAACGATAAAAACTAATCGACTTACTTTATAAACAGACTATAATTAACATTCACCAAACTTTCAAAATACAACACCCCCAACTGACATGAGCCGAATAAAGAATCACTCATGAATAATAAGAAATATACCATTAAAAAATATTGTTGTTAATTATCTTCGACGGGAAACTTGTAGATATTTATTTTATCTAGCAGAATCCACCTGTCATATCCAGTTGTATCCCTCAGAAACAATATCTAGTAAGTGACGCTTTACCTTAGATCCCCAATGAGGAATGAAAACGTTTATAATATTCTTTGAGAATACCGAGTTAAAGTTTGGTGCACAGATGGCGCCATGACCCACAGACACCATATGTTCTCACAATATAAGGCCCAAGAGACGTTTACGGTAGAGGGTTTACTGAGTGGTAACAGTAGGAGGTAAGCGGTGCAGCTTATAAAGATATGTGGGAAATATAACGGTTAATCCTAGATATGAACAGATTAAGTGTGTATTAGTTGGAAAGTATCCTCTCGGGAGTCTGTTGCACAAAGCAGCTGTTCTCGTGAAGAAGTTGTGTAATGAAATCCTAAGGGAATAGACATGGTTCATCTCAGTGTAGGTGTCATTACGGGTCTTAGCTGTGAAGGTCAGAATTGGTGGAATTAAGAAATGTTGGTTTTCAGAACTTTTGTAATGTCAATAGCGATAGAGAAGTGAGAGGCTTTTATCTGTGGGAAAGTGTTTTTAAGGTGGAAAACATTTCATAATACACAAAACCTCACAGACGCTTTTAACTCTATCAAGACTGGAAACATATGACAGCATTACATCATTTTCGGTTTGATCTAATTCTTGTAAAGAGCATATCATGAAAAGGCAATTAGAAAGAATCATTTACCCAACATCTTTAGCGACCGCTATACGAGTCACACTTTAGATGTAAGATTAGGTAGAGTCCTAATCGGCATTCAAAGGCAAGAAGAGAACGCTCGTTGAAAGAACACCTGTTAATCATGATAGTACCAAAAATGATTTTCAAAGCATAGGTTAGATGTGGCACAAGGCCAAATGTGTGGATGACCCAGTGGGGATCGAAATAAATATTCAGTCATAATTTATTTAGTTAGACAAACTCGCTAACCGTGACACCACGTCAAATTACCTCGTCTGAGAATTCCATGCGCTTATTGAATCAGTTCAACTGTATATCTTAAAATGAAAAGTATATATATATATATATATATATATATATATATATATATATATATATATATATATATAAAGAAGAATGTATATGGTGATTTTCAAACGAGAGCTTAGATGTGGTACAAAACTGAATGTATGAGACACCCAATGACTATCCAGGAAGAATGTATATTTATGTCTTAAAAGGAAGAATCAAGAGAAAGTAAAAAATAATGAGATATTGAGTTGAAGAAAGAAACGCATTGCCTCATATGTATTATGTGAATTTTATTTTACCTATAAGTAAATTTCATCTTAGAATGTCCAGAAGTTGGAAGGTAATTTGTTCTGAAATGTTTATTTATAATAAATGGCACTAGCTAATATTCTGGTTAAGTTCTTAGAATACTGTAAATAATTTCGGTATACTTCTGCAACAAAATCATTCTTTAAAGAACGAGATTCTCAGAACTAATCAAAACTTTCATGAATGGCATAACATAGTTTTCTTTGAGCACCGTAGCTGTCAAGGGAGGTAATTCGATTTTCACCTATTTTTTCTATCATTCATTTAACCTGACGATTATTTGAAATGTAAAACGAAATGGAAAAACCGTTACTCGCCACATTTCTGTTTCTTAAAATAAATATGGGTACAACAAACTAACGACCTGATAATAAGGTTGTAAAACAAGTTTATCAAACGTGGATGTCTAATACAGAATGTTTGTTAGCTATTTAGTCATTCTTATCTATGTATATGAAATGAGTTTGCCTCGTGCGAGGCGCCAAGCAATTATGGGCCGTTGCCAGATTTTAGTAAGACGAGTAAATATCTAAAATGTACTATCCAGGGCGCCTACAGTAGAACCGCTGTTAGCAAGCGAGTTTTACAGATTAATGTTAGTGAAGTAAATTCGATTCTCATCGGATACTAAGCAATCGTATCCTTGTAGAAAATTTAACTGAATACAAAGTATTTAAGCACATCGTAGGTTCTCCAGATTACTTAGGCAACCAATTTAGAAGAAGGATATCTTTGAATTAAGAAACGTGGGTAAAGTAGTAGGAAACTACTTCAATCTTGGCAATATTTAGATATTAAAGAAAACGAAGAATGTGGAGAGGCATGATCACCTATTCCTTGAAAGAACATAAGATTTATTGCAATGGGAGACAATTTAATATAAACGCATGCCTACAATATAAGCCGACACCCGTGTAAGGCGAAAGAATAAACAGGCTGGACGTTTGGATAAAATTAAGACAAAGATGGGAAGTAGTAGTAGTAGTAGTAGTAATAATAATAATAATAATAATAATGTGTTAAGCTCGCAGTTCTTCTTACTCGAAAAGAGACTGTGGTAGTATTTTGGTAATCTATCGTAATCTTCATATTTGAAATAAGTAGTTTCCATAGGTCACGTGATAGCAGGCCAAGGGAGGTAATTCTGACGTCTCCGTGGTGCCGGTGTTGCAGGCCCGGTAGGGTGCAGTGCTGGTTTATTACAAAGTGGCCTTGTGCCAGACACCACACTAAACTACCGAGTCCACAAGCAATGTATAAAAAAAATAAAAATGCGTGAATGAACTGCGAAGGAATGTGGTTAGTCCACACGTGCATAAATTAAAAACATTAATAAGATAGCCTGCACAGAATGACAGAAAAAGACTGGATTCAAACAAGAGTAGTTTTTTTATTAAATGAAGGAAAACAAGTAACTTATCTCGAGGTACGAGATCAAGGAAAATGTTCCGCGCCAAAACCGGAAAGCAAGATGGCTACGGCGGGAAAAGTTCTTGAGGAAGAAGGTTCCAGCAAAGTCAATCTACACGGACTATTATACATACAAAGAAAAATACTCACTGCGAGTTTTTGTTAGTGTGAGTGTAATGTTATGTATATTTTTTTTAGGTACTGGTTCAAAGCAGATTAAAGTTCTACGAATATGCAAGGTTCTGTTCCCTTGCTAGTGGCAAGGCAGGTTCGGACAAGACGTTAGTCACTCGACGAGAAAATTCTAGTCATCCAAAGTGTGTTGTGATGACGAAGACGTACGTACAAAGTTTCTCTGATAGAAAACAGGAGGAAGTTCATCTAAGGAGTTAGTCTTAGGTCGAGGAAAAAGGTGGCCGATAGTAGCATCGATTTGATGAAAATTATTTTGCGACGAGCCAAAAGGGACGAAGAATTAATTATTGGTGGTTGCATCGTCTCGAAGAAAGATGTTTGCGACGAGCCAAAAGGGACGAAGAATTAATTATTGTTGGTTGCATAGTAAGATATCCCTCGACTGTCAACCTTAAATATCGACAGGGATAAATGAGTCTCCGTTTGGTTCCGTGTCTGGATCACGACTAACTTCGAAAAACCAGTTTGTCCGTGACGTCAAAGAAATTTCGCGGGAAGATTTCAAATTCTAGTTTGCATAATTAGGAGTAGCAGGTAGCTTGAAGTTAACAACAAAACGGTTTACTGCTATGTCTGACTGAAAGAAAAAGGAAGGGGTGTGGACGCGCGTGCGCACACGCGAGTGTGGAAGAAAGGGAGGAAGCTCGCGCGCGCGTAGAATGTTGTAGATGGGATAACGCAGTTATCCCATACCGGTCACTGAAAGAAAGATGTGCATCATCTAGTAGACCTGCCTTTGACGTAAAATAAATTTATTATAAAGGGAGATAACCGAGAAAGATAAAAAAAGGGAACTATTTCAAAATGTCACCGGTTAGAAACAAGTTACATAAAAAGAAAAGAAAACCGAAAGACTGGAAACTACCGTCTCATATACGATTGGTTTGCTTATTAGATTGTTTTACCGTAGCATGTGAAGGAATTATTTAATCTTTTTTTTTTTCGTCAAAGTCGTTCTCATTTTATTTTATCCTTACTGCATAAGCAGTAACTCGAGTACGACCGGAATAGAAAGCGGATGAATATTGGAATAAAATGAAAAAAAAATGACATGAACAATTGAATTAAAATATCAATGTGTCTGTACTTCTAGCTCCATTTATTAGGATAATATTGTAGCAGAAGAACACATATCGGGAATAATTATCCTGACTAAAGAAGGTAAAATCTCTATCTAGTAAGGAAATACTGTTTAAGCAATATGATCATATTAAGACACTATTATAAACTGGAGATCGATACGTTACTTATAAACGCCTGGTTGCATGAAATACCAAAGATCACGCTACATATCAATGGGAAAACTAAAACAAACCACGAATGTTAAAAATGCCATCAAAGTTGATTGATCCTTGTTATATAGAAGTCGATGTATTGTTTGGGCAAAGGTGCTATATGTTGCCAAAATATCGTTTTGATTAGTTTTGATTAGAAGAAGGCATTGCCTCCTCTCGACTTCGGCCAAGCATGATCGATGATGGACCTGTGCCTTGTAATAAGCCCATTATGTTCAGCTGATGTTCCGTAAGAATGGCAAAAACTCAGAATAACCTCTTGTAATAGAGCCAGTCGAAAGGCAACACGAGCCTCTAGGGTGAGCGAGACGAACAGAACGAATCGACTGTTTATCCAAAATACACTGATATTCTGGACAGAACACATCCATCGGTCAAGATAAAAAAAAATGTCTGATAGACATGAACGACTCTTGCTTATCAATTTGATTCATTGTTCAATATAACATCGGAGCAGCTGTATTTTAGCTGTCTTGCTTAAGTAAAAGACAAGACCAGCGTTGTTAATAAACACAGCATAAGATAAAGATAGAATATTACATTCTTTCATGGACAAATAAATACATACATACACACACAGAAAATATATATATATATATATATATATATATATATATATATATACATGTCCTGGAAAGGGATATATTTGTTCGAAGTAGCAAAGTGGTTCTCGACTA
This sequence comes from Acanthosepion pharaonis, assembly GCA_903632075.3. Lineage (NCBI taxonomy): Eukaryota > Metazoa > Mollusca > Cephalopoda > Sepiida > Sepiidae > Acanthosepion > Acanthosepion pharaonis. Next base: position 911,837 of record CAHIKZ030000003.1, read on the forward strand.
CTGTAACCGAGTAGGACAATCTAGCAGGTAACCGTAATGGACTGGTCCTCGTCGTAGTGGTAGGCAATAGGCGAAGACTATAGGCGAAGACAATAGGCGTAGCAAATAGGCGTCGTCATGTACCTCCACATCAGTCTGTATATGGATGTAAGGGGAAACCAGTTATATGCATATTCATTACATCTATATATATATATATATATATATATATATATATATATATATATATATATATATATATATATATATATATATATATATATATATATATATATATATATATATATATATATATATATATATATATATATATATATATATATATATATATATATATATATATATATATATATATGTGTGTGTGTGTGTGTGTGTGTGTGTGTGTGTACAAATATATAGAAAATAGGAAAGAACACGTTAGGTAAATAATCCGAAGTTCTTTAGTATTTTTGTTTTTTAATTTTATAAAACTTTTTTTTTATATATATATATATATATATATATATATATATATATATATATATATATATATAATTAGGAGAACAGCTGATTCTGTTACGTTGGTTTCAAACTTTCAGTATTTAATTGTTCTATACTTAACAACATTACACGAATTTCCCAGATAGGTTTCCATTATTTAAATGCATACCATTATATTAATATTTGCTGTCATCATCACAAAATTTCGGTGGTTTTGCACCCGCACCTGGTTATCCTAGAGTAGGTATCACCTTTGTATAGGCATAATGATGTAGTTTAAACATGAAAAAGACTGGTTTTCTGTCCACTTTGATTTATATATATATACGCTATATTTCCGATATTGAGAAGTTTTACGTATAAGTTTATCTTAAACATATTTCAAAACTACATTTTATATATATATATATATATATATATATATATATATATATATATATATCAGTATTCAGGTTTTTACTATATTTTCCTTGCATGCTCAAGACATATTTCTTTGTTTTGGACATAGTCTGTTAGACGTAACTAAATGATATTTGAACACTTCTTGCAAAATAATAAAACACTTTTACGCATGCAATGAAAAAAAATAAAAAAAAACCTTAATCGAGTTGCCTTGTCAGTTATATTCAACGAAACGTATATAAAATACAAATTGCTGCCCAAATACACTATTATTTAGAGGTAAATCTGTGTGTGTGTGTTTTATGTATGAAGTGAAATATCTGACAAGATGTTTGAAAATGGAGGAGGTGAAAATGGAAGGAAATGTCGTTGACTTTTTGCGTAGATGTTTTGTTATGATAATAGCCTTTAATTATTTTTCAGTTGCTCTTTCAAAATGGCCAATTAAAGTAGTAATACGTCAAAATGAAAATAAACAGTTTCAACCACCATCTGATTATCACATACCTTTTAACTCTCTCTCTCTCTCTATCTATCTATCTATCTATCTATCTATCTATCTATCTATCTATCTATAGCAGAGAACTTCATTGTATATAAAATCTATCTATCTATGTATATATTATGACTAACAGATTTATATTATGATATGTCATCTATGTAGGTAAGTAGAGTTTTTACGTATAAATTGTTTGAATGGACCGGACTATAATTTCTAGGAAAAGACAAACAAAGACATCACTAATAGGTGATTCTATAGGTAAATCGAATTTTTGCTTATAAAATTTTGGATTGAAAGAGAAGAAACAGTGGTTAGTGATTAGTTTACATAGTTTAATGAACAGTAAGAAGAAGCTTTCCTTCCAAATTTTTAGGTAGTTTCTAAATATGTTTTGACATTTTGTAACGGGTAAATAAGATTTATACATCATGGTTTGGTATCTAAGCTAGCCCTAAATTTCCTTTTCATATTTGTGTTTCGTATCATCTAGATTAATTCACCAGAGTGTTTAAGTTGGTGGGTTGATTGTTCCTAAGACCGGAGTTAAGATTTTTGCAAAAGCTTTAGCTTATTTCCTGGTTGGACACTTGATTCATGAAAAAATAGATCTGATAGGTATGTCGTGTGTTTTGGGGAGGCCGTACAGTGTGGGTGTAGTAGGATTATATTCTATTAGTCGAATCAAAGTCTGTTTATATTTCTGAAATGAGGTATTATGTACATTATTTACATTATTCGGATATTGTCCTCATCTCTGTCGCCATGTTTATCACAACGTTTCGACCGTTGTACGCTCCGGCCTTCTTCAGGTGGTTGGAATTTCGAACTGAACCCTTTAGGTTTATAATACCCAGAAATTCATACCCAGATGTCAAGGACACATGGCTCAGTGGATAAAGGCGTTGGTTAGATCCAGTGACAGGACCCAAAGAGTGTGAGTTCAATATCCGGTTAAGGCAGTGGAGAACTTTCAGATGGAAATTAGCTGAAATATAACTGATAGCTGACATCCATCAAACATGGCACGTTGAACTAGAACAGTCTACCCCCCAGTGTGCGAAATAAAGAGTTCAGTTCGAAATTCCAACCGAAGAAGGCTGGAGCGTACAACGGCCGAAACGTTATGATAAATATGGCAACAAAGATTCGGACAATAGTCCGAATAAAGTAAATAATGTAGTCTAATCAAGATTTTGTTTCCATTTTTAATAGTATCTTATCAGGTCTCTTGAATTTTTGTCTACGTATATTTACTGATCGTTCGCTGGTTTTTATGTAAGTGTTTTCAATTAAGAGAGATTGTAATTTTTCAATTTAGACGTTGGCATCCATTATAACTATTCCATCTCATTTATCGGATGGGTTTATTGTTATATTTTTACTGGATGAGATTTTTTTAAAGCCAGTAAATATCTCATGGGTAATGTAGTTCCATCGGTATTTTTAATGGTGGCTGTTAAGATTGCTTGTATGAAACGTTTTTCAAATACTGTGTTGTCTATCTATCTATCTATCTATCTATCTATCTATCTATCTATCTCTTTTTTTCTCTCTCTCTCATATATATATATATATATATATATATATATATATATATCGACCGTCCTTCTGTGTTGTCGAATCTGTGGTTTTAGTTAGCATTTTAAGAGGGTAAACCCGTAGCAATGGCTTATTTAAGACGACCGTTTCAGTGATATCTGTCTCAGTCTATTCAATATCTATCTATCTATCTATCTATCTATCTATCTCTCTCTCTCTCTATATATATATATATATATATATATATATATATATATATATATATATATATATATATATATATTATCGACCGTAAGTACTGAAATAATGTGATATAAATTGGCTTTCAAATAAATAAATAAAAATAAAGAAAACGAGTTTAAATTATTTATAACCTAATTTCTAAGACGTTAAAAAAAATAAAATCACGCATTCAGATACTTGTATTATCTTGCTAATATTGAAATTAAATTCTTTTTCAGATAGTATGAAAATCTCTTATCCAAATTTTACACAATCATACATATATATATATGTTTTTCTTAATTCCTGTTCTTTTATTGTTCTCTTTCCTTAATATGGTTTCTTTTCCCCATATTCTTTGATACCGAGTAACCAGGAGAATTTAGTGGCTTTATTGCCTTGCTAGATTATAAAATGATTAGATGCATATGTACATCAACCGTGACCAAATGAACAGTGCAAAAGAGAAATATAAACTCTCAATTGTTGATATTTCCTGCTGTGTGGACAGAGTAATTCCTCTAGTGCCTGTCTACGAATCTCTGGAGTCGGGATGAAGATAACATCAATCCGCTAAGTGGCAGATTTTATATTTGTATTCATTATATATATATATATATATATATATATATATATAATAAACAAATAAATCCCAAATTACCTCATATGTGGAATAGCCTATTTCAGCAGATGAAGATTATATACTTGGATTATATACCAATGAATTTTTTTTTTATATATATATATATATATATATATATATATATATATATATATATATATATATTATTTATTCGAAAATTATAAAATAAATTTCTTATAAAATCACTATAAAAAATTTTGCTTCAACACTTCTAGCGTCTTATCAAGTGATGGAGTTGAATGAATGTAGAATAAAGGGTTTTAAAAGGTTCAAATCAATCAAACGCCCCACGCTAGGGGAAACACTGTTGCATAAGCTGCAATGAGCAATTAAAATACAAGTATATGAGAATTCAAAAAACTTGACAACGAAATTTGCTTATAATAATTACTTAATGCTTTAATGTTAGGATTAGACTAAAAAAGAATTCATTATAACTAATTCATATTAAATTATACTATAAAACTCAAATTTAAAAATTACTAATTTTAAATTTTACATTTAATCTGTACTAAGTTTAAAAACATTATAAGATTATTTAATGAAGAAACTGAGGAAAAAATACATATGTTTTGTTATTTATGTTGTTTTTACTGAAAGGCCAAAAATTAATTTGGATTAAACGTTAGAATTTAATGTTGCCCTGAGCTCCGTTACAACTTAGATACATTTGAAGTGATGATATGTGCAGGGGAGGGTAAAATCTTGCAAAAGACAATGCATACACAATCAGATTATAATACACAAACACGTAGACATATTTAGATATATAAACACGCAAAAAAGCGAACGAAACAGGAAATAGGTGTCCACAACATTTAAAAAAACACTGACAAAAAATAAATGCAATGAAAGTCACATATAAGCGATTAAACAGACATACCTTGATAAAGACTAGCACATATATCCACCAAATTTGAAAATGTTAGTAAACGAATTCTAACATAATATTAAAATATAACTTATACGGGCAAAGATATATAGATAAAAATGGAAGAATAGATAAGGTTTAATATGGGTAGAATAGAAAAATAAATATTCGTCAATGAACAACATAAGGAAAAAGGACACAAAAATATACATAAATGGATAGAAAAATAGATATATCCGCATACACAAATAAGAAAAAAACAAATTCAAATGTCCAGGCAAATTGTAACACTTAAAAATAACACTATCTAATATATAAAAAAGGAAACTCCTAAACACACAAATATATATGAATATCTCATATAAAACTTATATAAGCATTAGTACATATAAACGAGTAAAAATATATAACAATATGGGAAAAAAAATACATTCATAGGTATGTGTACACATATTCTTCACTACAAATAGAAACATAAAAAAGTATACCTACGCACATGCATATACATACATATACACAATACATATATATATATATATATATATATATATATATATATATTTAAATAGGTTTGAAACGGTACAAAAGCGTATTAATCATTAAAAACTAGAAATGTTGTATTGCAGGCCATGATTCATTTTCTTTTTCCAAATTCATTCGGAATTGTGATGCCACTAATGGATTTATGTGTTCCTTTGACATCTGTAGCCTCTTCAATTGTGTTCCTTTATCGGAGACTATTGATATTTGCAGCGATATGTTATATCGCAGTGATTTGACTCCTCCGAATATACCTGAAGAAGTGTTCGTTGAACCCATGAAATTTGCCACTATGTTTGTCGATTTCAGCTTCGACAATATCATGTATCGTCAGATCGATGGTGTAGCGATGGGTTCCCTTTGGGTCCTGTTTTGGCAAATATTTTTGTGGGTTTTTATGAAGAAAGCCTTTGTTAAGTTCTGCCCGACCCAAGGTTTACATTTTCGGTATGTTGATGACACTTTTGTGTGTTCAGCCATGAATCGGAAGTGGATCAATTTTTTTCCCTACTCAATGGTGTTCATCCTGCCCTTAAATTTATAGTAGATAAGGAGGTCAATGGTTCATTGCCCTTTTTAGATATTCTTGTTCAAAGAACTCCTTCCTTGTTTATTACCTCTCTGTACAGGAAGTCTACTTTTACAGGACTATATACCTGTTGGGACTCCTTTTGTCCTAAACAACAAAAAGATTAATTTGATTAGACCCTGACACATAGGGCGTTAATGATCTGTTCGGATGACACCTTGAAACATGAAATCAGTTGTTTAACTGAGATCTTTGTGAACAATGGTTATCCGTTGAACATTGTTCAATCGGTTATTCGAGATGAGACCGCCAGGTTCAACAAAATCAAACCTGCTTCAGTCGGTAAATGTCCGGTCTATCTTCGTTTACCGTGGTTGGGTAGGGATTAGTGAATCCTTCACCAAGCGTATTTCATGTAGTTCACGTGAGTGTTATTTTGCAGCGAACGTTCGTGTTGTCTTTCAAACTAGGTCTGTACTTCCATCTATGTGTAAAGATGTTCTACCCCCACCATATTAACTCTGTTATTTACTATTTCAAATGTAGTTGTGGATGCGACTACATAGGTAGAACGACACAGCGGTTGGACGAGAATTAAACAACACGTACCTGCGATAATACTAAACAAAATTTTTTTTTGGGCGATACCATTCGTAACACGTATGGGTCTTCGATTGCGGATCATTTTATAAAGAATCCAACTTGTGCAATGGATTTCAGTGTGAACTGGTTTTCCGTCTTGGCCAGTTCGCACTCACTTTTCCATCTTAAGGTGTTGGAGTCGCTTTTTACATCAGGTCCAGGCAACCTGCTCTTTTGCAAACAAAGAGATTGTTTGCTTGGACTTGCTGTTCTGCGCTTCTAGCAGCTTGGTTGGTATAATTTTATTTATTTATTTATTTTTTTTTTTTATTTTTTTTTAAATTTTTTTTTTTTTTCCTTCCTTCCCTGTCCATTCATTCATGTCACCCATGACAGACTTTTTTTTTTTTTCTTTTTTTCTTCTTTTCCTCATAATCTAAATTCCCGTTAACAGTTCTGACGAGAGGGGACGAAACCGGTCGACTGGTGTGTGTTTTATTTTAAACTTATCATGGCCTGCAATACAACATTTCTAGTTTTTAATGCCTTAATATATATATATATATTAATGCCTTAATATATATATATATATAGTTTTAATTTTTAATATATATATATATATATATATATATATATATATATATATATATATATATATATATATATACACATATAAATACATACACACATACATGATATGCATATATATACACGTAGAAATAAATCTAAATATATCAAACCTACAGCAAACATAAAAGAAAATAATATATATATATATATATATACACACAGACAAACATATACAAATATATATAAACACATACATACGCATGCATAAACACATATACATATGCATACCTATATATATACAAACATATATATATATATACACACACACACACACACATATATATATATATATATACACATAAACATACATATATTCTAACAATATTATCCTAGTGACGATAAAAGACCGTAAAGTCCATTCAAGATTAAAATGTAATGAGGCACAACTGTTGATTATTAAATCTACAAGCAATTATAAAACCATTATCAAACAAAAGTAGATTTTAGTTAGCATTGATGATTCATTCCAAGACACTGGTATATATATATATATAGTATATATACAAAGATATACATATATATATATATATATATATATATATATATATATATATATATATATATATATATATATATATATATAATGAATTTTATTTTAGTCTGTTTGAATTTTTAAATGGTTTATAATTCTTAAGTTTATGACTGACTCATTGTGAGTTCACGGAATATTAAATACCGGTGGAATTTAAATATTTGATCTTAACTTTAAGAAAATTATGCAATAACAATCATACATATGATTCATAATTTAAGGACGTAAGAATGTATAAATGAAAAAGATACTGAAATTAATTTTTTCCATTTCACTGAAGCAGACGTTAAACACCTGAGAGTGTTATCTCCTTCTCTATATTCCCTTTCTTTTTAATTTTTACTCACTAAAATCAAACAGCGTCCACTATATATCCTTTCCTCCTCATCAAAACGGTATAGACCATTATTTATAAAAGATTGGCAGGGAATAATCTACGCGTCAAATAACTTAAGAATGAGGGAACAGATAGAATTATATGATTATTATGAGAGTTTAAATTTGAGTACTCTTTAAAAGACATCCTTATATCTGGCAAACATAAGGACATCCTACTTTCATTAAATCAAATTGAACAGTTCTTTGTGAGAAGGAGATGGAAAGCATTGTTTTTTCTTGTATAAATACATAAAAAAAAGGAAAACATTGAAAGATTTCAATTTAAAACCAAAACAATTCCACGTCCCTCGTGATAGATGAGTTGACTGGTTTTGAAAAGGATATAGTTGGTATTATGGATAGGATCAACTTCAGGGAAGTAAATAGCGTCTTTCAAAAGCACCTGCATAACGAGGTGAAAAAATTAAAGAAAAACCTCGAAAATTTTAATTAAAAGCGATAAAACTGTAAACGTCTACATGAGGTGGAACTGGATTTACATACTAGCAAGGACTCTATGCAAGCAAACAGCAAGTAAAATATGTAAAGGCTAGATTTAACCACTTAAAATTGGGATCAAACACGTCCCAAAAGACATTGAACGTAGGCTATCCAATAATTCTTCGTGTAAAAAAAAAAAAATTGAAGAAAAAAAGGAAATATATGAAAGAGTGTTAACAAAAGAGTGGCACAAAGCCAAACCTGAATTTAAACCTTAAACATCCCAACCTGTGAGGAACATTAAAAAAGCAAAATAATTTTGTTAACCCCCACTTTCAATCTAGGAGTGAAAATATATATTGGAAAAAAATTTTTTTAAATGCTTTATAGACATTTCCCCAAAGCTCCTGTCGTGCACGAAAATTTCAAAAGAAACGCTGTGAAAGTAAGATACTTTTTTTTACCAGTAACTCGGAAAATATAATTAAAAAGCAGAATATCAATAATCTTTTATGAACATGGCATGTAGAATAATGACATAACAAGAATATGTGTCTACTAAAAAGATCATGTAAAACTGAAGGGATAGTCAACATGGTAGAGATGGAAGATGAGGTCGAAAATAAAGTATATTTCTGGTGCACAGAAGGCAGCTTTAAGAATATATGGTACAACCATCAATCATCATTTAAGCTGGAAAGTTACAAACATTGTACAAAACTGGTTAGACATGTGTGGGATCTAAAGGAAAAACATGGTAAAAACCCAAATATATATTGGAGTAATTTAAAGACCAATCCATATTTTATTAGTAAAGTCATGTGTAGATTTTGGCAGGAAGAAAATCTGTCTATTATTTCGTAAAGAGAGTGAGATAACTTACTAAATGTGAAGTCACAGGTAATGGCAAGCACGCAAGGAAGTATTTATTAGACAAAAATATGAACCTGGATGACTGTACAAAAGTCTTATTATTTTTGAAAATCTTTTTTAAAGGTAACGTTCTCTCATTTTTTGTAGTGGTAACACAATTATTGACATTTTGAAAATTTGAAAAGAAATGAAAGAAAATCCAATAAAAGAAGAATTTTATAATTTCGGAAATATATTCATGCAAAAAAAAAGTCTGATTCATAATTTGATAATTGCTCACCTTTGCAATTAATGAAATGACTTTCCATTTTCTAAATTTTAATCTTAAAGAAAAAAAAAGGAAGCCTATCATTAAAAGAGGTTATATATGAGAAGCGAAGGTAATATTCAAGAATGAATATCTGGAAAGGTTTTTCAGGGTGTATATTAGCTATAGTCGGTTTTTTTGTTTTTTTTTACTATGTCTTTATTAATTTTATCTTTTCATATCTAGTGAGCATTACATTTTCTTCATAATAGTCACGTTTGAAACGTCACATTTCTTTATTTCTTTTACTTTTTATCTTCCTTTTATCTTTCCTTTTAGATATCATCTTTCCTCTTTCTAATTATCTCTCTCTCTTCTTTACAAATATTACAATACTAGTTTACCATTCTTTCTCTATGTATGTGTCACACACACACACACACACACACACACACATATATATATTGTCACGTTTTTTTATTAAATACGACTCACTGAATAGTAAAATGTGACAATAAAGAATTCAATCTTATACAGACCTTCAAATAAATATATAAAAGGAAATTAAAAAGCAAAAGCGACAAAAATAACTGCAGAATATATTATCTTCCGTTCATACAATTTTTCTCCGAATTCATTTTACATTTTCTAAACATTATTTTTACAAGCTGACCTCCATACAGCGAAACACAATAGGATTGCCGTAGATTAAACTCTCAGCCACAGTTAACTGTATGTGTGTGTGTACGTATGTGTATGGATGTGTATGTGTGCATATATATATATATATATATATATATATATATATATATATATATATATATATATATATATGTATATGTATATATCTATATATGTATGTGTGTGTATGTATGTATATGTATGTGAAAAGTGTGTGTATATGGCTATAGATGGATGTGTATGTGTGGATATGTGGATATATTTATATATGTGTACATGGGTATATGTATGTGTGTATGTGGGTACACGCCTATGTGTATGTATATACGTGTATATGTTATTGCGTATGTGTGTATTCGCATGTGTGTTTGAACATAGAAATATAGGTCCTTGCTAGATGAAATAATCGTTATATTTATTTTTTATATGTTTATATTTGATTTGTAACCTGTAGTCGATATTAAATTTGTCAAATTTTCTCAATTACGTAGCGGCCCTTTCAGTAAATGTCGTTCAAGTTTACTTTCCTTCGCCCCATCTCTCTCTCTCCCACCTCGTCTTTCCCTCCCTCTTATACTTATCTTCAACATTAGATCATCTATGGTGTGTGTATGTCACCACGAAATGTATCTTTATGCATTAGACATCCGACAACATTCATATTTCTCTTACTTAAACCCCTTCCACTCACCTCTCCTAAAATTCTCTCTGTTAAGGTTTAATCTCCCTCCTTCTCTAGTATGTTACCCCTCATACACTCTCCCTCCTTCTCTAGTATGTTACACCTCATACACTCTCTCTAAATTCTGTTTTTATTTCCGGAGTTGTTTTTTCTGTTTTCTTTTTGAATTTGTAGGTCTGATGAATTGGATCGTATTTACGATTCCAATGGAATAAATTATGACCATGGAATATTAGTGTTTAAGCCTTTTTATTATATCCTTACTCTGTCCTGGACATTGAGTTCTACCTGGATTCTATCCTCTTGGAATTTTTATTCAAAAAATATACATGTATGGGTATTTATATATTTTGCATATGTATTTATATTTACCAATAATATTATCGATGTATCTATCTATATATATATATTAATGTTTATACATTCTTTTTACATATACATCAAGCCATTTCATTTGTAAAATAAGTTGAAGATGTTAAGAAGGTAGTGATATATATTAATGTTTAAAGTATGTTAAAGCTCTGCCATTTTTTATGGCACTTTTTTCCAATATGCAATTTTAGACAGAATCATTCGGGAACAACTTATCCGTGTCTCTAATTACACACACACACACACACACACACACACACACACACACACACACACACACACACACACACATATATTTATATATATATATATATATATATATATATAGGATTAATGTAAAGAAAATTTGTCAGTTGATATTATATTCAACTCTGTAGCCTAGAGCGGAAGCTTTTTAATAACTGTTCACTCCACTTGTATGATAACAAATATAATGTTAAGGTATTCGATATTGAGGGGTACTCCATATATATTCAAAGGTACCCATATATATGTGTAAATATACAACTGGTTAACTTTTGAATGACGACAGTCTGTTTAATGGCTGCACTCAGTTTTCAGAATGTGTGGTATTTCGACTATGTATAGACCTGAGAAAGTCAATATATATATATATATATATATATATATATATATATATATATATATATATAAACGCACACATTAATGTATATATAAAACACGTATACTCATGTATATTTGCAAGTGTGAGAATATATATCGTTATTTTTTACGACTATGACATTGTGAGTTTTCATTGTCTGACGACGAGCTCGAAGAAATGTACAATGGATTCATGCCTTTCCTAGAACATTTAATAATATATATATATATATATATATATATATATATATATATATATATATATATATAATTCCAGTCGAGTTCATTACATTCACTTAACTGCTAATACTCCTCCAGCTTTGGATAAATAGCAGGACATTCTCGGTTCTATAGCCTTGGATGGCAAATGGTTGGGGAGAAGGGCAACTCTGAATTCAAAACCTACGGGGGATCATTTGGTGACCTTGTGACACGTAGTGCACCAGGTCGCTGTATTCGGCACTTCAATCACATCATATGTCCTTGGAACTGAGCTGCTTGACCCTCATACGTCGAATACGACGGGAGAGCCCACCATATATATAGTGCAACCGAAGGTAAAACGTAATTATAAGGATAGATGCTATTATAGATAGATATCGGCTGGTGAAAATATTATCGGTCCGTTAGAACTATTCGTGATTATTTTTTATTAAGTTTCTTTGAGCTCATCGCCAGACAATGAAAACTCACAATGTCATAGTCGTCAAAGATAACGATATATATTCTCATATATGTGTGCGTGCGTGTGTGTGTGCATGTATATGTGTGTGTGTGTGTGTGTGTGTATACACATGTGCGTATGCATTGTTAACTTTTATGATTCTCTTCTTGCTTGTCGAGGCCATCTTTGCTGTTCAGATGTGTCTCTATGCAGACGAAACGGTTGAACGCTCAACGCATCAATTTTTATTGCAATAAGCAATTAAAATTCTATTTGCCATCTGACGTTTTATGAGGTGACAGTCTGTTTTAGTGCCACTTTTCCTGAATTATTGCCACCCAAGTAAACATTAGACACGTCAAGTCTTTCACTGAAACGCGTCATTTGGAAAGCATTTTGGATTTTCTTATTTACCCTTTTTTTTCCCGGTTCTTGGCTTTTTTTTTTATTTCACTCAATCGTCTTCACGAGTTCCTCTGATTTTTTTCTTTTAGCTTTTATTTTTATTAATTCTATATTTTTTGTATATCTCTCATTTTCCGCATACACAAACAAATATATATATATATATATATATATATATATATATATATATATATATATATATATATATATATATATAGTAAACTTGCTTGACCATTGTCGTCACTAATCATCATGTGTTGTCTTTCTTCAATATGTTTAAATAATTTTATATTTTTGATTTATTGAGAAGTTACTTTCCTTCAAAATCGTATTATTTTTCACCTCTTATTTTTCCTTTTTTTTTAAATTCACTCTGTCTTTCATTTTTCTTTTCCTTTTTTGTCGTTCTATTTCTTTCTTTCTTTCTTTCATTCTTTCTATAATTTTCGTTTAGTTTTTTTCTACCATTTCTTTCTATATTCCCATCATTTTCTTTAGTTTCATGTTTCTTTCTTTTTTCTTTTCATTCACTGTCTCTTTTTTTCATTTACTCTTTCATTTGTCTTTGTATTATTTTCTTTCCATCCTTCCACACTTTTCTTTCTTTTCATTTTCTTTCTTTTTTCTCTTTCTTTTTCAATATTTCTTTTTTCTTTCCCTGTTTTCTTTATTTTTCCATATTTATTTTTCTTTCCATTTTGTTTTTACTTTCATGCACCTTTGTTTTCTTTCTTTCTTTCTTTCTTTCTTTCTTTCTTTCTTTCTTTCTTTCTTTCTTTCTATTATTTACTAACATTACAAAATTCCTTAACTTTTTTCATTATTTTCTTTAACTTCTTTTTCCCCTTGATTACTATTTATTTTTTGTTTCCATGAAAACTTTTTTTTATTATTTAAAAGTTTCTTCTTGTTTTTTTCTATAAAACATTGAAAATACTTCAAAGCATAACTTAATGGTTGGTTTAATCCCCAATTTCGATATTTTGAATATTATACTCACAAATTCAATTCGAATTTGCCATTGAATCAATGACTTACTGGCTTTAAAGTAATCTTAACATCGTCTAGGACAAAGGACCAAAAGGGAAGATGAGACTTCTGGAGATTTTCTTACGCTAATAATCTATGCAGTGAAGGTCTGTCTGCTGCAGAAATCCACATTTGACCAACTGATTAATTGCCTGAGCCTGGGAACACACCACCAGCTCCAGTGGGAAAGGTTTAAATATCTGAGCGACGCAATTGGCTGAACTTCTAGTTTTTAAACAGCACGTTAAAGATACATAGAAACATGGAATGGCACAAGATTCTAAAATCGGAAATTTGGCCAAGAGGAGTCGGTATAGTGCAGCAGGAGTAGATAAGTTTGTAATATATCTGATTGTATTAGATGACTTAGAGATTGGCAAGGTTACTGAAGTGATAAACGAAATAAACAACAATGGTGAAATACTGGACGAAATCTACGTATAAACTTTCTTAGAAGGAATTTCAGGTGCAGACGAAAGCGAAATCTACCGACGTTGATAAAAATAAATATTTAATAAAAACATAATTATCATAATAAAAACAATATTTTGGATTCTGATAAATATAGCAAATTTATGCGAGAAATAAAGAACTGGGTTTGTTCAATGTACAGGGCAGAAGACATTCTATCACAACGAACAATGCAGGTGCAGAAAGTATGATACTTGTATGTCATTGGATTGGGAAAAGGAAGTCAGTAAACTGCCACAGGAAGATACCTTCAAACTTTAGGAAAGCTTTTCCTACTCGGAAAGAACTTTAAATAATTCGTAGCTTTATAAATAAGCATCATGCATTCGGTTGATAACCAGAACAATGAGGTAATTCTAAAATGAAAAGATTCTTTTACCTTAATAAGGGATACCCTCCTCATGGTAAATTTAGAACAGTTTCTTATCCTAACTTAAACAGAGAAACAGAGAATGGAGTTTTCATTACTAATTAGACATCTCAAATATTCAGCCCGATAGCTGGAAATCAAAATAAATATACTGTTTAATAAAGAAACAGGGCATCGACTCAAATATGAGTATCCAGCAAAATGTCGGATTAATAAAGGAAAAATCCATTTCCAAAACTTGTTTTTATTTATATTAGGATACGAAACTGAGCAGAGATGTATATTTCGAGAATGTGGAAATATCTGTGTTCAAAAGAATTATTCGGATTTGGTTTGGTCAGTAGGTTCTTGTAGCCGAGTCGGTAAATTATGTCAGATTAAATGACGTCTTCCCCTAGGAGAATGCAGGTTCGAATTCCACCAGTGAATGCATATTTTTGTAATAAGATTTCTCTAATATTCAGGCCGGTAGGCGGAAATAATTAAATATACTGTTTAATAAATGAACAGGGCTTCTACTTTAATATGGGTAACCACTAAAAATAACATTTAAACAATAAAATAAAAATATGTCAAATTAATAAATGAAAAATCTATCCCTAATATATATATATATATATATATATATATATATATATATATATATATATATATATATATATCAAATCGAGTTCTCTCAGTAAGTGTGTGTTTATCTAAAAATAAATACGCTTAAATTCACCTTCACCTCTGCCGTGTGCAACGGTTTAGTGGTAGAATCCCATCTGACGCCAATTTAATCGGGTTTCGATCCTTGCTAAAGGCAACTGGACGTCTAGCCACATTGATGACATGAAAAACAGTCTGTCTCTGGATGACAATATATATATAATCATTGATGGAAATAAATATACTCTTTGGATTCACCTGCAGGTCGACTCTAGAACGTCGAGGAAAATGTTCAGTCCACACACACACATATATATATATATATATATATATATATATATATATATATATATATATATTATAAAACACCCTACACTCGCCTACCCAATTTAGACAACCACCATAGCTGTTACCATGGGGATTTTGATTTCAATTTTAAAACATGTAAATTTCAGATATACGTTATTCCAACAAAAATTTCGCTTGAAGATGGAACGGAGCCCATTTTACTTTCAACTCAATTTAATTTAAAGGATTATATTGAAGTTTTCGGCTCTTGTTTTGAAACATGAGACCTCTTATGTAGCGATTTGGAATCATATTTTAAATAAATAATATATATATATATATATATATATATATATATATATATATATATATATATATATATAGTGTTTTATTTTACACTCATTCTAATAATTTAACCGTTACTTTTTCACGTGTTTCATTTAGCCTTTTTTAATTATGTGAATTTATTTTAAGGACTGATTTGCATAATTAACACTGTTTAAGAAAAGTAAAACAGACAGTAAAGTAATAGTAATAATATATTAATAATAATAATATATATATATATATATATATATATATATATATATATATATATATATATATATATATATTAAAATAAAGAGAAAGTACAGTAAGATTTATAATCTGGTGTTCTTATTAATTATTTTTATTTTTAAAAAACAGTGCTCAATACAATTCTGCAGAGCATAAATATAATGCATTTACTAATTTAAAAAATATGGTTCCATCGCTACACAGAAATGACCCTGTTTTTAAAAACTTTAAATTTAATTATAGAATGAAATTAAAATCCTTAGTACTGTTTCATTTTCAAGCGAATTTTGGAATAACTTATTTTGAAATTTACTGCATGTGCCGTTATATAATAAATCTATAAAAATTAAATATTTTGCAGTTTATACATAACAATCAGAGTAACCTTCATAATTTTATTGGATTTGGTGCGTATTGTACCAGAGAAAGAAAATGTAGCTTATGATCTATCGCTGCTTATCTTGCTTACCCAGACGACACGTCCGTGATATATATATATATATATCCATGGGTAGTGACAGAAACAGAAAACAGAGAATACGTCAGATAAATCTGAAGGCGATGTCTTCCAGAAACGGAGCAATGTATTCGCCAGTTAAAAACAAACATGCTGAATTTATATTGAAACCTCGGGCAATGTCCCAACTAATGAAGACCCTTGAAATGCTTTAAAAGTTTTAGAAGGCGAATGACAAAGAAAAAGTTCCTAACACTTAGAAAGTGATAGTTAACATACTCTTAACACATAATGGAAAAAGAAAGCTTAGAGAATTGCCAGAGCATAATGAAGGCAAGAACACCAAGGGATAAAATAACCTGTTCGGTGAGTCTTAGTAAATGAATAACCGAACTGAATCGAATAAGAAACAAAAAGACAAAGAAAATGCATAATTGATTAATTATAATAATAAAAACAGAAATTGTTTTAGAGACATGGTCGTCCACATCATGACATAGTACATAGATGAGGGAATTATAAATTTCGTTACTGATATTTTAGCGACATATAATGAGGAAAGAATGTTTAGAGAATTTAACACTCATAGGGCGCAATGGACGAAAGTGATGTTAAGGAAATCAGCGAGAAACCAATTTGGCAAAAAAAATGAATAAAAACCAGGAAAACAAAACAAGTAACAACTACTTGAAGCAACAAAACACATAATGTTGTGGAGATCTATGGCTTTTTTTTACAGCGAGGTTCACTCTTTACAAGGCCCGTAGGCCACTCGAGGTAGAGGGTTACGTTTGGGGACCATTTGTGTGTTAAGGAGTGGAAGATAACGGTTAACCCTGGTCTTAAACAGGTTAAGATTGTATTGAACAGCGAAACGTCCTGTTGGGAGATGTTTCAACAGGGTGAACGTGTGGAAAGAAGCTGATCGAAGAAGCTGATCGAGTGACTCTTACTTATCACCTATGGAATACGGAGGGAATGTGGGTGGTTTGCTTCTATTTAAGTGGCATATAGTTTTCACTTGGTCAGGTGAGGGAAAGTAGTTTGTCCGAGCACTTTCCATGGAAGTAGCGAGAGTAATGCAAGAGGCTTGCCACATCCAACCTGTGGGAGACAGGTTGAATGTTGAGAATAAGTCATCACCCATAAGGTCTCAGAGACGCTTTTGAACTCTATCAAGGCTGGAGAGTGACGTCTGGACTGTACACGCCGAAATATGACAACAGTATTCCATTTATCCTGATCTGGCTCTTGACAATTTAGAGGATAGCATGAGGAGTCAGGTACTTACAAGAGCGTCTCAAAGAGCCGACCATTTTACCTGCATCCATAGCAATTGATCATATGTACGAGTTTCATTTGAGGCAGGGGGTGAGTTTGAGGGCCAACAATCTTTCAAGGCACGGTGTTTCCCCGAGAGGACATCCTTTCATTCTGATTGGTGGCAGTTTGGAGTCAGATCGGCCATAATGGAATGTAACTAGCTTGGTCTTCGGGGCATTGCATTTTTTAATATATTTTGTTATTTTTGTCCTGATCTGACTTTTGTAAAGGTAGAGGAGAGTAGGAGGGGTGAAATACTTACAGGAGCCGTATAGGGAGTCAACCATTTTATCTTAGCAATGGATCATATGTACGACTTCCACTTGAGGCCGGTTTTGAGTTTGAGGCCCAACAGTCTTGCATGGCGCATTGCTTCCTCGAATGTACATCCTTTCATCCTGATTGGTGGTAGTTCAGGGTCATATCGGCCATGGTGGAATGTAACTAGCTTCGTCTTCGAGGCATTGAATTTAAACAGCCAGCTCTTATTCCATTTGGTTGTTTGCACTTGATCGGAAGAGAATCGCTAATCTCTGACCATCGAGTGTTTTACAGATGCGCCCGTATATAATCGTATAATCGATCGCAAATTCCAAGCATGTCTATGTCAATACTGAATTGTCGGACTCAAAATGAATCAGCGATGATTTATTTGATTCAAATGGCTAACGAGCCTTTTGGCATGTAGGTAAATTTCTATTTGACTGATCTGTTTATTACTTTTGAACCAAGGTGTATTGAAAGTCAGCTGTGTGTTCTTCTTGCACAAGTCAGTTGCAGATATTTTGGTTTCTGTCTACAGTAGAACTTGGGGGCTTAGATTTCAATAATCCGATAACGATTGAATGGTTCATGAACACAACGTCAGGCACGACGCTCTGATCCATTTGTTGAAAAAGGATTTGGCCGATGAGTTTTCTGACAGGCGGAATTCCATGCCATTCCAGATCGTAGATGGTCGGATTTTGATATCGAATTCGTCCAGTCTAAAATGAAAATGGTGAAATACAGCGTGAGGAAAACTTGAAAACCTTCCTGAAGGAAAAGTCATCATCAGCAAGAGAACTTGCTTGTTTTTGAAACGTCTTCCTCCCGAAAGATCATTTAACATCGCCTTTGGTCTTTAGAGTTTAAAACCATTCGTGTTTTCGTGAGAACTCACTCAGATCACAGTTATTGTATGTTGATCCGGTAAAGTAGTATGAGAAACAGATATAGTCTGATATATTCAACAAATTGGCCGCATGAGCAAGTGGGTAGAATTTTAAATTTTCAAACATGTGTCCAGGAGTTCGATCCTTACCATAATCGATTTGTCTTGAAGGTGACCTCTTGATATTAAGGGTGATCCCAGCGTGAGGCATTTTTGTAAAAGAGAATACAGGTTTGCGTAAATCTTGTTAGTGAAACAGGATAGACTGTTAGGAAGGTGTGTATGGTTATCTAGCACCAATACGCAAGTCATTGTAATCGAGAATTTGAACGAACTGACATTTTTCAAACGGCTGTTCACGCTAGATCGTGCGCTTTTTCCCAGAAACTCACAGTAATGTCTACTAAACATAATGGCGATTATATTTGTACTTATGAAATGTCCTTGATGAACTTCAACTTAACATCAAGAAGATAATTAAAAAACTAGAATGGATTATTTAAAAAAAATAAATAGAAATAATATGTCGATATTTTTTAATGAAACAGGCTTGAATGAAAATATGCTGCCTATATATATATATATATATATATATATATATATTGTTATTATCATTATTATTATTATGTTGGTCACACCACAAAATCGCATTCACGACGCTAGACTTTACATTTGAATGATAATTCTCATATTTTTAGTCATTTAAAACAACATGCCTGGTCGCATACACAATTACGGAAAATCCTTATTGAAAACACAACTATACTTAAACATGAAAACAATAAAAAAACAACTAAACATTCGTGAAGCCATATACATAAAACAGTTGAAACCTAACCTGAAGAAAATAAACTATGAAAAATCCATAAATAAATTTATGCCTATATTTGATAACAGCGGCCATCAATTTATACCAACGGCTTCCCATACTTAACACTTTTCGTTTTCATTCTCACGTGGTCATGTGTAACGTCATGGGCCGCGGTGCGATTTTCGCTTCCAGCGTCTCGTATGCACGAGGATGTCTTTGTTTTTAAATCGTCCATGCAAACAAAACATACTATCATTGTTGTTATGTTCGTGTATTGCTTAATTTATTGTAATGTAATTGTCATCTTTGATGGTGACTTATCTAAGCCAAAAGCTTAGATCGGATTAAAGAAACAAGTATCAATATGGTCATTTTCTTTCGTCTTCCAATGATAATGTTATTAAGCTTAGCAGACGATATGAAAGAAATATGCTAAAAATAAATAGACAAAGCTTGTCTATATTATTAATGAAACATGCCTCAATATATATATATATATATATATATATATATATACACTGAAAAATTAATGGATTTGTTTTTAGTTTTACATTTTTTTAAAAAATATTATAGTAGAAATTTTGAAGTATTCACATTATGCCAAAAATTTATTTGGAAATTTTGAATAATGTTTTCCAACAATCATATGAGTGACACAAGTTTTCGAATGTGGGAAATGCATTGAAACTAGTCACGTAATTAATACACATAAGGATTCCGTGTTATTGCGTAATTAACACATATAAAGCGATCGTAAGGTATAGCAATGTTAAAACATTCTTTCATAGCCAGCGTCTCGCGGGCATTTGACACAGTCTTTCTTCGTGAATGCGCATTTGAAGGCATAACTGCTGAATCGCACAATTTTTTTATTGGTGGAAGTGGTCAAATGATTTCAAATGAAAAATAGCCCTTAATTGGATAGCAGAAACGATTTGAAAATATAAATCTCTTTCCTTATTCTTCCTCATTTTCTATTCTAACCACAACTACAGAAATTGATTTTGTTTAATAAAAATAATACCCCCTCTTTTCCAAATATGCTAGGTTGATTTTATAATCCCATTTGTAGGCGCTTGAACAGGCATATTTTTCTTTTCTCCCTCAGATCAATCCACAGATTTAAACAGCAAATATACTGAATGAACATTATTCTTAAAATACGAACCTGGTCTCCTGATCAGAAAGCTAATATTCAAAACCACTTAACCACGAATCCATTTTTTTTATTACACCTATACGTACTAATGAAAATACCATTAGCTGTATTACGAGCTTTGTTTTTTACCGTAGTTGAAACATTTCAGCTAATTATACATATAAAAACAATGGACACATCCAGATAAACGGTTTCAACTGGCAGGCAAACCAGGTGAGTGTGATCGACGGGAGTCAAACCAATGGTAATGTCGGATCTGTCAGCCACTTGCATTTGAAGACTGGTTTCCGTTGGAGTGTACAGATAATACCTCTTGCAGAGCCAAACCACCATAAAAGCGGTGTCAGTATGTACCGCGGTGTGCATCATCTTGTCGTCTACAGTAGGCTGGTCGTCTCTGATTATAACGGTTCCACGAGACACCAGATAATGAAGCCCCTGGTCTGCTTTGAAAATTCATCCAGATCCATTGATTAATTGCAAGACAACGTTTTCTTCGATTACGATAGAAAACCAGGATATATACTCCATGCACAAATTAACTGAAAAAAGAAGAATTCCGCTATTATTTACTTTTTTCGTTATTTTTCCATTGTAACATGACCTAGTGCACTTGTTAGTACTTCGTATGTCCATTCCACGATGTCTTTCCTTACAGATTGACCACAGATTCTCAATTGGAATGTAATCAGTAGAGTTTCTGGGTCAGTCGATAGTATTTTGATTTGCTACTGGTCAGGCTTGCCAGTGTGTTTGTGTAGTGTTACAATTCTTGTACGCTCCTTGGAGTAACGTCCATCGCAGACAATGGCCGTTGAACAACTAATCGACAGTCGAGACAGCAGTGTCTGGGGGTGATGAAAATCTGATGCAACAACGGCTGATGCAATATTTTTCATGGCCAAATAAATGTTATACACACATTTATATACGTGTAGTGGGGTTTGTGTAAAATTATGATAGGTAAAAATTATTATTATTTATATTTATTTTTAAATTTTTGAAAAAAAAATGAGGGTTTATTTGTTATATTTAAAGCTGGTTATTTGTTTGTTATTGGTTACTGTGTATATGTAACAGGTAGAAATTTGTAATCCTTATTGGTTAATTTATATGGTGATGTTTAGTTTAATATTCAATGTGCTGGGTGAGAGGGTAGTTCAATTTAATAACGGGTCTATATAGACCTTTTTATTTTTTTTTTCAAAAATTAAAAAATAAATATAAATAATAATAATTTTTACCTATCATAATTTTTATTAAACCCCACCACACGTATATATACATACATGCGAGGAAATATTTTCAGCGGAAAATACATAATATGACATGTATACATTCACGAGACATTAACGAGACATTTCCGCCACACTTCCAATTTTTAAATTTCAACATTTCAACATACAAATGTGTATGTATAGACATAACACCACCCGTATACATACATGTGTCATAGCCGAAACTGCCCCCATATGTTTATATATGTATGAGTCCCGACGGACGACCAAGTATGTATATGTGTCTGCATACATCGATGTTTGCGTTAGTACGATGAATGACAAAACGACGAAGTTTCCCCCACCACTTCCACAATAACACCAATACACGCAATCTACATAAACCCAATTTTTTTTAAAACATTAATCAGTTTGTCTGACGATCGCTAAAGCGTGAAACCCAGGGTCACAAACTCACATCTATCCAACTAAATATGTTAGCTCTATCTCTGATATTGAGCGCTTTTAAATAAGTACGCATATATATATAAATAATTATACATATATATATATTTATTTATATTTATATACACTTTTCACACACACACACACACACACACACACACACACACACATATATATATATATATATATATATATATATATATAGTGCAAATAAATGTAATTTTTCACTTAGCTGATTGATGTTATATTTTAGGTTCATCCACAGCCTGACTCTACAACTTAGTAGATGAACGTTGTTGAAAATTTTCATCAGAATTCAGATTCAGTAAATCCACACACAGACACGCACACAGACACGCACAGACACACACACACACACACACACACATATATATATATATATATATATATATATATATATATATATATATATTTCTAAAAAATTGATGGATTTTACATTTAATCTGACATTTCTCATTACTTTAAATGTTATTTCTTCCCGTTTTTGAGTTGACACCCTGTTTTATTATTTTTATTTATTTGAATTTATTTTAAGCAGTGCCATAGCAAGGCATTCATCTCTAAACTGCGCATTTCCATGATTATTCCTGGTAAATGTAGTGAAGTGATTTTCCTTTGAATTCTCAATAGTTTGGCATTCAACTTTTTCTTTCAAGATTCATTACTAATCTAGGTGAGATTGTTCAGTCTGCCCTGATATTCCTCTATAGCTGGAAGTGAGAAGAATTGGACAAATGAATTTCCCAAAGGCATTACTGTTAAGTGAACACAAATTATTCCAGCTATAACTAGGAATTCGGTTAACCTATTTCATTTTCCACATTGTTAAACCAAATTCAAATTGATTCCACTGATATAACGCAATCAATAATTATCACAACCTATATAAGGAAATAGGCTATTATTATATTACTGAGCTTAACTTAATGAGGTGGATTATAATTGGGAATCAATCAATGAGATTAGAAATCGGAACTTTTGCTTGAAGTTTCGCCTAAAAGTTGTTCCATGTTGAGGAACAAAATAAGTAAGTATAAAATGAATTAATACTTACTGAGATTAGAGATTTAGAAATTCTGTTTTGATGTGTAGAAGATCTTGTTTACAGAGTGCTAGATTTGGATAACGTTATCTTTAGGGTAATTTTAAGGAAAGTTAAGGAGTGCCTTTGAATGATTTTAAGAATTACGTGTCTGGAATTAACAGTTTTTAGTTTATTTGGGTAAAACTATGACTGAAATATAATTGACCCCTATTTGTTTTATTTTAATATTTAAATTGAAAGAATTTCAGTGAAATATAGACAACTGAATTATAAAGGTTTTGATATTGCTCTATCTTGGTGCTCTCAAAACTTAAAAAAGATATATAATTCATTGTCGTAAATATTGAAAGAAAATGCAACAGAAAAAGGGTGGAATTGCAGAAATCCAATACGTGAATTCTTTGATAACAATTAGAAAATTCTTACGTGGTTGTCATGTGTGACAAACTAATTAAAATTGAAGAACTTAAATACTGATTTTCTTTCTTGTTCGATGACGACAATCAGGCTTGGAAGCACAATTATTGACGAGGAAAAGCGTATTCCTTAAAAGAATAAAAATGATGGAATCTTGTCTAGATGATAGATTTTTTGTTTAAATTTGGCATACGACCATATCAAGGTAAGCAACGTCGAGTCTGTTTTGTGCTTAGATGGAGGACCCCCATTGGAATACGAGATTCTGTAAGCCTAGACGTGTGAGTGATGTGATAATAGCTAAGGATTGTTAATGGGGATGCCGAGTTCCATGTCCATTAAATACGCTTACGCGCGAATACCGTTGGGAAAATTATGAAATCAACTCTTCTCCCCCATCTATGGGTTCATTAGTATCCCTTGCTTCATTAAACCTTTATTATCCCTGATATAATGGAATATGCATACACCTCTGTTGCCCCTCACTGGAGTGTCATTGTCTGGTGTCCGTCATGAATACCGACGGACGTGTAGGAGTGTCAGAAGAGCCCTAGTCTGAATGCTAAGTCTATAACGACGTCCATTGGACTACGCCATTGATCTACACTTCATACCTGCAACTACGACGAGTACCAGTCGATTACTGCTACCGTATTCTACTTGGTTATAGTAGCCAAAACCACTTAGCTACTTCGTTCAAATATATCCATTTCCGGGACATTTCAATTCCCCACCCCTAAACAATCTAAAAATATTTTCTGCCTTTAAATAACCTGCAAACGGTTTATAAGCCGTAAAAAATCGAATCAATGAGAAATCTTTTATACTTTTCAAATAAATCGAACTATTTTGGAAAATATAATCAAGGGAATTAAATGTTAAATGTTTTGGGATCAGGAAAATTTGTAATTTTGCATTTGGCTACTGAACATTCGAGAAAACTTAGAGAAAAATACGCGCTCTCCACCTGGATTCGAACACGCGTCCCTCGAGGGTAAAACGTCTTTAAACCTTCTTTTCATGGAACATTAAAATAGGATGTGTTTTCTAATAAATGTAGATAAGCTGCGAATATTGTACGTAAGAATGACAGTCGTTATCAGAATCTGACAATATTTAACTCTGACTACAGGCTACATTTTGCCTCTGTTGCAAAAAATAAAGTACCTGTCACCATAAAAAAAAACATAGGAAATCTTAAATAGAAACGAGAAAATAAACAAACAAGAGGAGGAAAATTACCCACATTCAGCATTTAAGCCCCACATAACTTAAACAATATTTAGACCCCCACCATGCCTCAAACAATATTTAGCCTCCCACACCCTATACAATATTTCGGCCCCAAATACCTTAAAGAGTATTTAGCCCCGCCATACCTTATACAATATTTAGAACACCCATACCTTAAACAATATTTATCCACCCCTTAGCTTATACAATATTTAGAACCCCATAACTTAATCATTATTTAACCCCCGATACCTTATGCAATATTTAGACCCCCATACTTTAAACAGTATTTAGCGACCCCATACTTTATACAATATTTAGCCTCCAATACTTGATAGAATATTTAGGACTCCCTTACTTTAAACAATATTTATTCCCCCATACCTTATACAATATTTAGGCCCCCCATACCTTAAACTGTATTTAGTTTCCACATCTTACGCAATATTTATACCCCCATACCTTAAACAATATTTATCCCCTCATACCTTATACAATATTTAGGACCCCCATGCCGTATACAACATTTAGGCCCTCATACCTAAAACAGTATTTAACACCCCCATACCTTATACAATATTTAGCCACCCCGTACCTTTACAATGTTTAGACTCCCCATACCTTACAAATAATTAGCTACCCATAGCTTATACACTATTTAGACCCCAAATACCTTAAACAATATTTAGCCCCCCCCCCCAATAAGTTAAACATACCTTAAACAAAATAGCAAAATTCTCGATATACTGACATTCACTGAGATTCTGTTCAAGGATCAAACTCATTTCGGTTGTTTTACCGAAGCGTGTCAACCTGCCATCCACGACGTGTCTTCAAAAGAGCAGCAATGAAGTGAAACGATTATATTGACTGAATTCCAAGATCTGCTTCTTGGAAATGGGATTCATTGGGTCATGATAGACATTATTCTCGTTACAATCTATGTTAAACCTTTATAATTCAATCATGCATTGCATATTGCTGTCACAATCTGATCTTCTTCTTCTGTTTTATATCTGTAGACTCATAAGAAAATCCAAATTAGATTCTGCAGTATTATTGATCCTGAGCTGGCATCTCGACTTCAATCACTTTCCCACCGAAGTAACGTAGCTTCCCTATGCCTTTTTCTATAAATCTTTTCCTAGTAACTCTTCTGATGAACTGCACTTTTTAGTATCTAGGCTCTATGAATCTAAGAGAAAATTAACTGCTATATTTCCTTATTGTACAGATGAAATGATTAGATACGACCATGAGTTCTATGCTATTCTATTCTTTCATTTTTCATTTGGTGAAATCTTTTCCGGTTTCTTTTTTCCCCGCTCAATTTAATCTTCAATAATGTAGATACAATGACAATTGTCGTCTCCTGTCTTCTTTAACCCTGTTCTTTTATTGTTCCTACTCTTCAATAATGTTTTTCTAAGACCTTGAATGGAGGCCTTGCATGGAGTATTGCTGCCATATATGGTCTGGAGCCCCATCTAATTTTTTCAAAGTCCTTGATAAAATCCAAAGACGGATATGCAATGTAATTGTCCCTGATCTGGCATCTCGCCTGCAGACGCTCTCTCACAGACGTGCCGTTGCATCCCTCTGTCCTTTTTACAAATGCTTTCACGGTAACTGCTCCGATTCGCTGCCTTCGCTGGTTCCCAGACTTCGTGAATTTAAGCGCTCAACTAGGCTGGCATCTCGCTCTTACCCTTTCACTGTCGAAACTGATAAATATAGCTGTCTCTTCTACTCCAATAGTTTCATGTCTCGCACTTCTCACCTGTGGAACTCCCTCCCCATTTCTTGTTTTCCTGATAACTATAATGTCCAACTATTCAAATGTAACGTCAATCGACGTCTCCAGATCCCCTGATCTATCCATTAACCGTCTCTTCGTCCTTTCCTCTATCATTCCTCTTTGTTCTCGCTCCTTTGCGTGCTAGTAGCTTCCCGCCTTGTTTGGGGTTGAATGCTTAAAAAAAAAGACACTTTTACTCTGAGTATCCCCTTGCATCTTAGCGAGTGTGTCCTCATACTTGGCCATAGAGAATTAAAGAAACATCCTAAGTATCTGTGCTTGTCAATCTCTTTACACATGATCACTGCCATCATTATAAGGACCAGGCGCCTAAAATAAACAGGTTTTAATTCTATAAGCTGCTCCCACCAGGTTGAGCCTAAAATTGGGAGGACCAGGTTTAATCGCAGATAACTGACAGACCCTAGTGAATCACAAGGAAACATAGTAATGATTCCAAATATATGCATGCGTTGGATTTCCATTTTAAATACAACTTTGATTATAATTTAAAATGATTCAAGCCAATAAACTGTGAAGAAATTTAACAATTTATAAAAATAGCATCTTTTCCAATAGCAGCAAAAACTAAATTTCATAGAACACTGTAACTAAAAGGGAAATAAAAACACAATCATTATGTTGATATGCCGCACAACCTTAAACAGATAGTTAGATAGGAAACTCCTTTTGATAATAAAAATAAAGATAAAAAGTTAATGATCGAAAAGAAAACTAATTTCCTGAAGAAAACTGTTTTAAGGCAAATATGTTATAAACCTTAATCAATAATAACACTTACTTTTTGGTGAATGAATAACAAATTTTTCCCTTTACAGAAACGACTAGTTGAAATTTCTATTACAAATAGAAGAAAGAGGGTTTGGGAATTTGATACTCACAGGGCAGACTGAAAGTAAGAACGACAGAGGAAAATGACCTAGCTAGAGAGATTTAGTAAATAGATGGCAAAACAGGAGAGATAGCGAAAAGATAAAACTTATTAAGATTTACAAAACATAGGAAAGTGTGGAGGAGCATGATCGCTAACGTTCTGAAGGAACACGACACATAGAAGAAAAAAGATGAAAACGACAATTCTCACCATTGCCATTACCATTTTGCCACATCTCTTTCGAGCAGAAAATCAAATAAAAACTTTCTTTTCAAACCTGTGTATATGCAAAGAAATATATCTTCGGGTAGAGAAATAACAATGACATCACTAAAGACAATTAAACAGAGACGAATTACGTGTAAGAGAACTGTAAACATGTCGGTCAATCGATTTGGTAGTTGTCATAATTTAAAAAAATTAAAAATAATGTTTACCTTAAGGCAGTAATATAGTTGTGTGTTCTCAAGATCTAAAATCGATTACGATTTTATAACGTTAGAAGACGGAGAGGTGAAGGGTATTCAATCGTTGAGCCGAAAGAGGAATGGTCAGTTTTGAATACATTTGTCCATGTGAAGCAATGATAGATCAGAGGTTTTGAAGAAAAGATAACGATGATCCGTTCTACATTTTATTGTCTCGTTTCAAAAACTACAACAGAGACGTTGAATTTGAAGTTGACAATTGAGCAGGTAGCGACAGGGACAGCTAAAAGCGATATTAAACTGAAGTTTGTCGTAGAAAAATATGGAGATAGTAAGGTCAATATTAAATAATTTAAAACGCTTATGCACGTCCCGGTGTAGACTAAATTTCTATGAAGCAATTGCAATTCACTTGTTTTCTAGGATTGCAGAATTATCAGTAATGCCATTATGTTATTTATAGTACATAGATTTTGTCACTACATTTTAAAGAAATAACTTGGGATTGACCAAATAATAAATGACACGTTAAATCGAAAAGGTCGTGTATCCTTTCGGACAAATGTCTGCTGGTGAAATTTCCATTGACGAAAAGCTCGTTCGGCAAAATGTCCGTCTGGGAATTTTTCGTCAATGATAGGCCCGTTCGTTGTGCTTTCGGTGAAAGGAAGATCGTTGAAATTTCCGTCGAGGAATATCTGTTGATGAAATGTTCTTTGGTGTAATCTCTGTTTGGCCAAATGGACATCGTTAAAATATTCGATCGGACAAATATTCGTCACTGAAATATCCATCGTAACCTTAAAGTGTTCAAAGCTTATAGCAGACAAAAAGGTGCTAACAAATCATTCTTAATACTAAAGTTTTCCCGAGACGATAATCGTGTTCCTCTATTGCATAGTGTTTATTCAGAAAACGGTTAATTTAATGTTAAAATATGCATGGATGAAAGAATTAAGAAATAAAAACAAAGACTTGGAAACATCATAATGGAATTAGAATTTAACTGATTTGTTATCATATAACTGAAGTGCTGTTCCTTTAGGTTGAATACCTCATATAAGATCTTCAGCATTGGAAAAAATTATTTTTAATAGCAAACATTAGCGTAGAGCAAATATATCAATATATTCAATATTCGAGGTGCCAGCTTATATTCATGACGATTGCGGGACTTCTTTTATGTCCCACCAACTAAGAAGATTCCTATTGGTACTGGGAGTGGTCGTAAGCCAGACTACCCCATAAACCCCTAGGAAAATGGACAATGTGAGAGATACAATGCCATAATATGGAAAACCTTACAGTTATCACTCGAAAGCCAAAACCTTTCAACTAGGCATTGGGAAGACGTAAAAACTGAGACTCTGTACGCTATAAGAACACTATTGTGTACAAGAACTAATTCAACAACACACGAAAGAGTTTTAAAATTGCCAAGGCAAAGTTCGACCGGGATCTCACAGTCAGGTAATATTTTACCTAGACATCATTATGATTCTCCTGTGAGTAAGGTGGAGCCGTTCGAGGTGAATCCAGTCGATAGGCGCACCCAGCACCCTGACGAAAGAGAGCCAGTGGTTTTCCTTAAAGATTTGACTCCTGCCGGTGAGTTATCAAACCAGAGGGAGGTGCATCTCTCCTCTGAAGCAATATGTCTCCCTCTTGATATTAACGACAATACAATACCATTGAATTCTAGTGAGGAACAAGGCCCTGATAGTGACGATTCAGAGATCGGCACCAGAATAGCTCCCTCAAAACGAGAGCATAGACTCTGATAACCAACTTTCAGAATCAGAGCATCTTACTCCAAGAAGGAGACAAAAGCAATATGAGACAAAATACTTATGGCTGACTGTTGGCGTAACACCTGAGAGCCCAGACCAGATGCCAGCGAGTCGATCTCAGAGAAATGACAAGAGACCCAGTCACTTGGACGATTTTGTTTCGGACTAGGAGAAAACAAAGCCAGGGAGAATGTGCTAAGACAACCTGATTACCTCCCCTGGTTTATGATTTGTATACATAAGTCACGCCGTCTTAGACAAAACGGCAAAACTCTTCAGTTATGTTCAATAAAGGTACGTTGAACCGAACTAGACTACAAGTTTTCATTGCAACCCGGAAAAATCGCAAAATTTCAAAATCTAATTTATTCACAGTTTTCATTTAGAGTAGTGCTCAAAACACCCAAATATGCGAACAGATATATTGTCTAAACGCCTTTAATAATATTTTCGTTTTACATTCTTCAGCGATCACAAGTAGGAATGTGAAAGATCTCAGTAAAGCTAAACGGGGTTGCAATTATGTACAAATGGTTATTTGGCGTATTCAAGTAAATAATTTCGAAATAGTTTGTTGAAGGTATTGGATACAAAGGAAACATCTGCAAAAAGTTGGATTTGAGGAATTCCTACGGAAGTTAGATTAGGTAGAGAAAATTAGATTAAAATGATTATTTAAATTATTTTCTATTGGCAAATAGCTCATAGTTTGCTGAGATTCTGTTGTTTACACAAATTCGTGTTCGCTCCGTTAATTTCCATTTCCAGATGTTCTCATCCCAAAATTTGCCAAAAATTAAAAATATAAAAAAGACAAGAAAATTCGTCTGAACTATGTCAGATTGTAATATACAAATCGATATTACCCAATAAAAGTCATATTAAGCAACGGATGTGAAATATTAAATATATATTTATATTTATAGGACAAATATAAATATGCCCCATTGAATATGACGGTCAAGCAATATTTGATATATTTTTTACGGTTTTCTAATTTTATTACTGATTTTTTTAATGATGCAAATTACAAACATGATACACTAAAATCAAACAAGGACAAACATGTAAATATCTGGGAAGACGGAAATTGCGGCACTGAAAAGAGAACTCGAAATAGGCAAAAAGTCCTTGCAGAAGCTAAGCAGAGTATTAAGAAACAGAAAACTATCGTCAGAAACAAAGAAAAGTGTACTGAACTGTTACGTAATATCAGTCCATCTATATGGCGGAGAATGATGGAAAATCTCCTCACAGATGAAGAAGAGACTTGAAGCAACAGAAATGTGGTTCTACTGAAGGATGATGATAATACCTTGGATCGAACATGTGAACAACGACGAGGCTTTAGAGTAAATACAAACAGAAGGAAAATTATACTTAACATCAGGAAGAGAGTTGAAATTTCTAGAGCACATAATGAGAAAGAAGGGTTTAGAAAATCTGATACTCACAGGACAAATTTTAGGTAAGAAGAGCAGAGGAAAATACTTTGTGGCCTTGAGTAAATGGTTGGCACGATATGGTTTAGGGGAAAAGACAAAAAAAAAACAGTATTTATTAAGATTAAGTAAGGACAGAAAATTGTGGAGAACCATGATCACCCACATCCTGAAGAAGAAGAGTAAGAAGAAGAAGAAGGAGAAGAAGAAGAAGGAGAAGAAGAAGAAGGAGAAGAAGAAGAAGGAGAAGAAGAAGAAGGAGGTGGAGGAGGAGGAGAAGGAGAATAAGAAAAAGAAAGAAAGAGAAGAAAAAGTCGGAGAAGGTGGAGGATGAGAAGAAGGAGGAGGAGGAGTGGGAGAAAAGGAGGCGGAGGAAAAGAAGGAGAAGATTAAGAAGGGAAGGAGGAGGGGAGAAGAAGAAGGCAGAGGGGAATATATATAGAAGAAGCGAGTGCAATAACTGTACTTTACTATTCCAAGTGCTTTCGATCAATTCATTAACCATTTCAAACGGTTTATTGTTAATGTTTTTCCCTGTTCGTATTATAAGGTTTATTGTGTAATAGTAGCATTAATCTGAGACTGTGAAAAGGATGTGGTATGGTTCTATGTTGGGGTGTCTTCTTAGAAAATAACCATCACATGATAAATAGAATACTTACATTTCAGTTTAAACATTCAGAAATATTCGCAATATTTGTCGGCTTAAGAAATTAATATGCAACCCGAAAGCCATTTATCCTGTTTTCAGTGAATATATATTATACTCTTGTTAATACTTTTTAATATCAGATTTATAAAGATTGCAATAATTCGTCAGCAATTCATAAACTGATATATAAAACTTGATAATGTAAATTTATTCATTATTGAGAGAAATTGATCAGTTTTAATAGATGCGAAAGCTGTCTTGTAAAAATATCGCAAAAACATATCCGTGAAAAATTAAAAGAATGATAATTGTGGCAATAAAATAACTGCATCCCATCCCCCTCTCGCTTAAATCACAATAAAATAAACGTTTTTTTCAGCACTAAATCAGTCAAATAACGCTTCATATGCTTTTACTTAATTATTACTTTATTGCAATAATTAAGAAAATAGATTTAACCGAATAAGAAAATAATTGAAATAGCTGATGTTTCAGATGTAAACAGAAATAATCGATACAGAATATTAAGAAAAATGGCTAAATGCATGAAAGCAATCAAACTATCACCTTTATGTAAACATCACCAATGAAAACGTGTAAATTGAGTGAAGAATTAAAATTAAAATAATTTACAAAGAATAATTGTTAGCAATAAAACTAAAACTAAAAGGTGTTCCAATAACTTGGAAGGATTTAAAATGTGAATTAAGTTTAAGTGTCTAAAACATTTTTTTGTTTTTCTTTCAGATTTGGAGGACATTTGGGCAATATTATTTTTCACACATAATTGCCATAACTTAAATAACATGATCCAATAGAGAAATAAATAATTATTTACTGCTGACTTTGATCCGTCTTAATGAAACACCCTTTAAAATTGATGAACCTTATGGCTGGAGTGGGTCATGTGTATTTCTGGGAAATTGTATTGTCGAGGTGAATGATGCACAGAGAAGAATGAGTGCTTAACATATTTATTCAGCACCAGTATCCGGTGCTAACCGATTCATACAGTTTCTTGCTGGGTAATCCACTTTTTATGCTTATTACTCTTTCCATTCTTTGCTACAATATATCTTAGTGCTATTCTTTATATCAGATTTTAGTAGACATTCCTGTATTTAAACAGTTTAGTTTAATATCAATTAAAGACTAGAGGTCAAGAAGTCTGACTGAGGAAAATATGCCTCCTGAGAAGGATTGAACTGACATTCCATTTTTTCATTAAAGAAAACCACTTTAAGATCAATCTGTCGGCAAACACGAATACCCGTAAAATATTCAATTTAGAACAATAATTTCGGATTTAAAAAATCCATTTACACACAAACACACACACCTATATATATATATATATATATATATATATATATATATATATACCAGGTGTCCATAAAGTTCGAGTGCACTTTAAAAATTTATAACTTTATTTGACTTTGCGATAGAAATAATTTGTAAAAAGGATTAGAAAGAAGTAAATCTATGTTTTTAAAGTTTTATTGAAATTTTATTTAAGTTTCCACATGTCCTCCACCATTAGCAATAAAAATGGTAATGAGATTTTGCAGTTCATGGAAAACATTTGCCAACTGATTTACAGTAATTCCTGAAATCACATTAGTTATTTTAGCTATATTTAAAACTATGTACATTAAACTTTATAACATTTTTACAGATTATTTATATCGCAAATACAAATAACAGTGCACACGAACTTTATGGACACCCTGTATATAGGGTGAACCGATTTAAATATGAATTAATTTTAAGTGTCTAATGATTTTTTTCTTTGTCTTTCAGATTTAACAACTTAAGTCTTTGGCAATTTCAACTATGGAAATATTAACAATCAAAAAACGTGTTAAAGTTATCGAAGCCTATTAAGAAATGAGCGTTCAAACAGAATCTGAATGAGAATTTCCCAGGTCGCATCATATCTCGAAACAGCGAAGTAAATTGACCATCACTTGACGACTTTAGATTTCTTCCTTTGGGCTCAACTACGCCAACAAATCAACAACAATTCAACAGCTGAAGGATGACATAATAAGGCATATTAATGATATCGAGGAACAACTATGCAGAGGCGTCATCAAAAATTTTGACCATCGAGTGGAGGTCAGTCGCCGAAGCCTTGGCGGACATTTAGACGATATTATTTTTCACACGTAATTGTCATGACTTAAATAACATGATCCAACAGAGAAATAAATAAGTTTTCACCAATAACACTGATTAGTTACTGCTGTCTTTGATCCTTATTAATGAAACACCCTTTAAAATGGATGTACCTTATGGCTGGTGTTGGTCATGTGTATTTCTGAGAAATAAATAACGAACACTACTTAGAATACAACAGGTTGATTTAAAGCAATGCTTTCTTTTATTATTTTATTAAATTACAGGTACTAACATCATACTTCCCTTCAAACTTGATGTTAGTGAATAGAGAGTGACATTCTTCTATATGACGCTTCCCTTCATGATATTGGCGATCATGGGTCTCTACAACTTCCTTTCTGTTGTAGTCACTAATAAAGTGTGTCTTTTTCCTACGTCTCCTCGACCCTGTTCTGAAAACCATTGACAGAATCTCGTTAGTTAGGTCATATCCTGCTCCCATTTTTCCTCTTGTCCTTATTCTGTTAACTTTTTCAAGAGCGTTCAATTCTGAAGGATTCTCGAATATATCGTTCTTCTATATTCCTCGTCTCTTCAGGACATTAGTCGATCACAGCTCTCTACATGTTCCTATCCCTTGTAGCTCTTTCCAGTTTTGCTTCCTTTGCTAAAATTCCCGTACGTATTTTCAGTCATCCATTCACAAGAGTTCCACAGGTAAGTCGCTGCATTCCCTTATATATTTTGCAATCAAGGATTAAGTCCTCCAAGACCTCCATTGCTCGTTATATCTGTCTTGTTTATTAGTATGTATTGTTTTTGCTGCCATTTTCCTTAAGACTTCCTTGTCCATGGAGTCTTTTTCAGTATCTACATGTTGCGTGATACAAATCACAATAAGAAGACTTAAACTAAATATTATACTCATGCAAAACAACGGTCCTTCACATTCTGCAAAGTTGAATGTTGTCCAGCTAGCCAAAAATGTTTTACCTTCTCCAAATAGAGATTCATTAGACAAATTGTTCTTCATCGTTACAATATATATAGATGAGGATGGAAAACGAAATTCAAGTCAAGAATATCTCTAGAACATAATAAAGAATATCTCTAGAACGTAATAAATATCTCAAGAACATAATGAAGAATATCCCTAGAACGTAATAAATATTTCAAGAACATAATAAAGAATATCCCTAGAACGTAATAAGTATCTCAAGAACATAATAAATAATATCTCTAGAACGTAATAAATATCCCAAGAACATAATAAAGAATATCCCTAGAACTTAATAAATATCTCAAGAACGTAATAAAGAATATCCTCAGAACATAATATATATCTCAAGAACGTAATAATGAATATTTTTCGAATGTAATAAATACCTCAAGAACGTAATAAAGAATATCTTTACAAGGTAATAAATATCTCAAGAACATAATAAAGCATATCCCTAGAACGTAATAAATATCTCAAGAACGTAATAAAGAATATCTCCAGAACGTAATAAATATCTCAAGAACATAATAAGTAATATCTCGAGAACGTAATAAATATCCCAAGAACATAATAAAGAATATCCATAGAACTTAATAAATATCTCAAGAACGTAATAAATAATATCCTCAGAACGTAATATATATCTCAAGATCGTAATAATGAATATCTTTCGAATGTAATAAATACCTCAAGAACGTAATAAAGAATATCTTTACAAGGTATTAGATATCTCAAGAACATAATAAAGCATGTCCCTAGAACGTAATAAATATCTCAAGAACATAATAAAGTCTGCTGTAAGGAATTTTCAAGTGGAAGCTACAGATAATTTAAAATGTTCTCAAATGTCAGAAAGCCAATAGAATCATTCAAAATGATAAAATAGTCATTCCACCCGATATATAGTATATTGCTTTAATCATTTACATGATTTTCTGTCTTCTTGCTTTTAAATTTATTTATAAAGAAGAAAGTGTTTGCAAAAAAATAAATAAAAAATAAAATACTGCAAACAAGGTATTATCGATATATTTAATAAGATATTTATTTCATCCTCCTTTTTAAATGTCCTTGAGAGGTGTAAGAATCCTCAAAGTGTCACCTACAGACAAATATTTATAGACACGAATATAAACAACAAATATTTGGCTATTCTCGAATGAAGTAAATGCTTATAAAATCAAATATAAACGATAAAAATGTCTTATTCGAACAGAGTAAATGCTTATGAACGCAAACATTAATGAAATAACATTCAACGGTTCATACTGTATTTAATCAATTACTTTGTAAATTATACATCCTGCACATACACACACATATAGTGGAGGAAGGAAATAAATATTCATACAGCATATTTTTTTTAATTTAACATAGATTTTATAAAAAAATTCTAAAAAATCAGAAAAAAAATTGTTAAATTAATGAAATTATATGAAATGATAAAAATTGTAAGCGAAAAAAGTATTCGTACAACATTGTAATACCTATTTAATACTTTGTCACATATCCCTTATACAATTCAACACCAATCGGTCTCTTTCTGTAGCTTTTAATCAATGATTTGCAAGATTCCGCTGGTATTTTACTCCATTCTTCTTTACATATTCTCATTAGGTCCAGGATGTTTTTCGAGGCTCTTTTATTAACTTGAAGTTTTAATAAACGCCACAAATTCTCTATTGGGTTCAAGTCTGGAGAATGTGATGACCATTCGAGTATATTGACATTGTTTTCAATAAGCCATTTTTTGTAGATTTAGCCGTATTTTTAGTGTCATTAAGAGTAAAATAAAATAAATATAATTAAGAAAGAGCAACTGACTTTGGTACTGAATCAACCCACAAGGATTGAAATATCGGAAACCAAAAATTTTTTATGTCTGCTGGTAGGGATTTTTGGTTCACTGTGCGACACATATTCCCTTCAGGATGTTTAAACACACACACACACACACACACACACATATATATATATATATATATATATATATATATGTATATTAACCTTTAACACACTAAATTATTGATATTACATCCATTTCCACTGATTCTTTTTCAAAGCCTCTCAATTTCAGTGTCTTTATTGTCAATTCACTCAAAGCTGTTTCCTGTTGCCATAGCAGGATATGACAACACAAGTATGAAATTCAACCTCATTATTGTTCAGGCTTCAGTTACTTTCAATGGTAGGATAAATGTTATGTACAGCAAATGAAATGATATACAGTGATAAATGTTAATAAATATTAGTTTTTTTACTCTTCGTAGGAAAATCGGAGTTTCATGCCCAGCGCAAACTCCAGGTGTTAAGAAATTTTGAAATATTGCTAACTACAATGGTGAAGAAGTCCATATTTTATATGGTGATTGTTGTTGTTATTTTTTAATTTCATATTTAAAATAAACATAACTAAAAAAGAAAAAAAACTGAATTTATCAACTAAAGAGATAAAAAGAAAATTTATAACTTTGTAAATAATTTTGAGTTAAATATATTGTGATTATAGAACATCTACTAAGAAAGGTGACATGTAAGAACCTGGAGGCAAATTTACTGTCGATAATCTTGCGATTAAAGCGCTTTCTATATACTTTAGTCTTCGTAAATTGCTTTCTCTTTTAATTAGATTTAAAGTGGGAATATTCTCTTCATTATATATTGTTGTCATTCCCGACTTGTCGCTTCTTTAGCGTTGGTCTCGGGATACTCTCGACTTAAATCACGTTCTCACCGCCCTGGCGTCGGTTACCCCTGACTTTCCTATAAATATTGTCACGACACTTGTTCTAACGAGCTCTCCTCCATGAACATAATGTACTAATAGATTGAGAAATGGTATCACCGTATTAATGTTAACCTTAAGTTCTATTCTAATGATTTCATTTCTCACTTTGCTTGTATATAGAACTCTTTTCAATTTTCTGGTTTCTTTATCATTTACATTCTTCAAAAGTTTAAATACAACGACCATCTCAAATTTTGGTCTTCTTAAATCCTGCGAGATTCGGGTGGAATGATAAAAAAAATTAGTATAATTACCATATGAAAGGAAGTAGCTACCTTAAAAAAAGTTGTATTGTAAAATATTGGCTTGAATAATAATGTTAAGTACCCCTGGGGATAAACAAATAAAAGACGTCAAAGAATATCTATCTATCTATCTATCTATCTATCTATCTATCTATCTATCCTCAGTCTGTTCATATCTATCTATCTATCTATCTATCTATCTATCTATCTATCTATCTATCTATCTATCTATCCTCAGTCTGTTCATATCTATCTATCTATCTATCTATCTATCTATCTATCTATCTATCTATCTATCTATCTATCTATCTATCTATCTATCCTCAGTGTTCATATCTATCTATCTATCTATCTATCTATCTATCTATCTATCCTCAGTCTGTTCATATCTATCTATCTATCTATCTAAGCCTGTTCATATCTATCTCTCTATCTAAGTCTGTTTATATCTATCTATCTATCTATCTATCTATCTATCTATCTATCTATCTATCTATCTAAGTCTGTTCATATCTATATCTCTATCTAAGTCTGTTCATATCTATCTATCTATCTATCTATCTATCTATCTATCTATCTATCTATCTATCTATCTATCTATTACAAGAATCTCTCTGTTAATGAACAGAATCAGCGGTATATTCAACTGTTGTCAAGAAATAGAGATCTCATTCAGATTTCTGGTATGGTCTTTACCCGATTGAAAGAATAAAAAAAAATGAAATCTAGCCAATATGAAGTGTGACGTGACAACAATCAATATATGTTATCGGTCGATGAGTCGGTGAATTACATTTCCCGGCAGGTGAATTTTCCATGATACAATGCCAAGATTATCCAGAAATAAGTGTGTGAACATAAGCGTGAAATGCATTTACGGAAATGGTTTCGTCCGTTTATAAAAGAGGATCCTGTAGTGTATCAGCGTGGTTCCAATGAAAAAGGGTTAATTGAATTTCACCCGTGCCAAGTTTCAGCAAGAAGTGAGGGAGACACTTGGATTTTCATGGATCGGCACACCAATGGCGTCATTTTAATATCTTGTAGAATCTGACCATGTGATTTGAAGACAACGAAAAGAAACGCCTTTTTGGGAAATCGCAATTGGCTGTGTGAACCACAGAAATCTATGTCTGTTTATCACTTTGAATCAGTTTCTGTATATTTGAATTCGTTCAAAACTAACTTACATTATTAACTTGTATGCATGTATTTGTGTATGTATAGATGTATGTAGAGACTACTGAACACTTTCAGATTGGTGGGAATTGCAATTACGTGACTAAATTCGGCAAAAGTAATTTTGGTAATTTTTGTAAAAGTAATGAAAACAAGTGCTGGCATGCAAAGCGTAGATATTTTCTCTAAATTTCTCTAAATAACCCCCAACACCACTATAGTATATGCTACATGGATGTGCTTATAAGAGCTACTATAATTAGTAATATCTATTTATCTATCTATCTATCTATCTATCTATCTATCTATCTATCTATCTATCTATCTATCTAGTCTTTTTCTATCTATCTATCTATCTATCTATCTATCTATCTATCTATCTATCTATTTGTTCTAATCTATCTATCTATCTATCTATCTATCTATCTATCTATCTCAGTCTGTTCATGTTATGGTCCAAGGTTAGGACCAAGGAAGAACAACATGAACACTAGAGTAGAAATAACGAAGGTATATTACACGAAATAATAATACAAGATGTGGAAGGTGTTAGTATGACTGTCAGTCTAGTTTGGAGTGAACTACTATCGACTCGACTCGATTCGGTATCTAGCCACCCCTGAACAGGGTTGCATGTGGCACAAGGCCGAGTTTAACGTGAGTTTCCCGAGCCCGTAGGCTCAGCCAAAAAATGCCCGTAGAACCCGTATAAACGGGATCGGGTTGGTCAACTTCCCCGAACGAGACTCTGTCCTTCGGCGGAGCATCGGCTGGGTTCCTCTCTGCTCAGAGGCAGAGAGTTCGACCGTCAAGCCGAGAAGCTCGGCTTGATTCGGTATCTAGCCCCCCCCCACGAGGGTTGCATGTGACACAAGGTCGTTTTTATCGTGGGTTTCCTGAGCCCGTAGGCTCAGCCAAAAAATGCCCGTAGAACTCGTAAAAACGAGATCGGGTAGGTCATTCACCCCGAACGAGATTCTGCCCTTCGGCAGAACCTCGTCCGGGTTCCTTTTCTGCTCAAAAGCAGAGAGTTCGACCGTCAAGTCGAGAAGCTCGGCTTGATTCAGTATCTAGCCACCCCCCCCACGAGGGTTGCATGCGACACAAAGGTCATTTTTATCGTGGGTTTCCTGAGCCCGTAGGCTCAGCCAAAAATATGCCCGTATGACTCGTAAAAAACGAGATAGGGTAGGTCATTCACCCCGAACGAGATTCTGCCCTTCGGCAGAACCTCGTCCGGGTTCCTTTCTGCTCAAAAGCAGAGAGTTCGACCGTCAAGTCGAGAAGCTCGGCTTGATTCGACCATCTCTCTTGAGAGGCGTAGTATACATAGTGTTAGGAAGAGTTCATTCTGTAGTTATAGGTAAGGACCCATGACAGTTCATATCTATTTATCTATCTATCTATCTTAGTCTGTTCATATCTATCTATCTATCTATCTATCTATCTATCTATCTATCTATCTATCTCGCAGCCATTTGGTATCTCACTCACAGCCATTCCTTATATATCGAATTATCTCCCTTGGTCCTTTTATTATGAATCTATCAATATCAGCCTTTACATATCTATCTATCTATCTATCTATCTATCTATCTATCTATCTATCTATCTATCTATCTATCTATTTTATTCATAAGCCTTGTGTAAGTGCATGAACAAAACATATTTGCAGAATATTTGTATAAAACCAACTTTTGTGAAATATGCATAAAAATTTCTTATGAAATTATTCTATTGTGAAGCACTGTAAATAACACGGGTGATGCTAAGATAGTGTCGTGACACAAAAATGTATTATTCTTGTATCATAGAAGCAAACCTTCTTGTAATAAAATTCACCACAAGCCAACAACGTGATTCAATTAAATATTCCGAACATAGAATATATATTCAGGCGACATATAATTCTAAAAGATAAAAAATTGAAACTCAGCCGTAATATATATATATATATATATATATATATATATATATATATACAAATATTGTATTTTTATACAACAGTAGAACTCTCATAAGCTTATTAATAATATTTCAACATATTCACATACGAATACACTGGCAAACCTACCACACACACATACAGACAGACACACACGCACGCAGGGCCCCCTCATATATATGTGTGTATTTCTGTGTGTATTTGTACCTTTAATGCCAAAAAAAGATTCAATATTCTAGAAGCCATAATAGAAAAGAAATTAACCTGTATTAAATAAAATATCCTTCTTCACAGGAGATGGTCTATTGTAGTGTGTATAAAATATTCAATATGCGTACGTCATATTTAATATGCTTAAAAAAAAAACTAATAATAAATATTCGATACCTGTTTTTCGGTTTAACCGTTAAAGATGACGCCATTTTGAAAGGATTCCAATTCCAAGCTCAGCGATTTAAAAACACCAAAATGTATCAACAACATTTTTTCTAACATACAACACCGAGTTCTTGATAATGACTGGGAAAGACAATAGTACTTGAACAAAACAGAAACAAATGAATTATGACCATTTTATTCCTAATTTCAATCACGATATACAACTAATTAGAAAATTTGAAAAATCTAATAATATTAGTTTCATTCTTGGATACTGGCAATGATAATATTAGACGTTTCCTTCTAAGGAAACATTCGGTATGGTCTTTAATCGAATGAAAAACTGTTCTTAAGTATCTATCCTTTGCATTCTTTAAGAAAAAAAAAAAGAAACTTTTCAAACCAGTCCCAATACCCCCCCACATATATATATATATATATATATATATATATATATATATATGAAGAAATAGTTTTAAGGTGTGCTATATTTATGGGATAAAGTCCTCAATATCAGAGATAGACCTAATGTAAATATAAATATGAAAATGAACATTGAAGTCAAAACTCAAAGACGACGTATGTATGCACGTGTAAATATAAATATGTTGTTGTGTATGTGTGTATATGTATGTGATTTTGAACATAGAAATTTAGGTCCTTGCTAGATTAGATAATCGTTATATTTTTATATGTTTATATTTGCTTTGTAACCTGTAGTCGATATTTCTTTTGTCAAAATTTCTTGATTACACAGCGGCCCTTTTATAAATGCACTTCGGTTTTAGTTTCCCCCACCCCATCTCTCTCCCCAACAGCCTTTTTCTTTTCTTTTCCTCTCCCTCTCTCATCTTCTGATCTTTAAGATTATATAGTCTATTGTGTGTGTATGTCATCACAAAATGTATCTTTTCCGGTATATGTAATTTAGACATCCGAGAATATTTATATTTCACTCACTTAAACCGTCTTTGACTCCCCTCTTTAAAAATTCTCTGTGTTAAATTTTAACCCCCTCCCTTCATCTTTAGACCTTCCTGTTCTCCCGTCTATTACCCCTCCCTATAGCTTTCATTTACTCTAACATTCCTCCAACACTCTCATACATACACTCTCACTAAATTCTATTTCTATTCCCGGAGTTGTTTTTTTTCTGTTTTCTTTTTGAATTTGTAGGTCTGATGAATTGGATCGTATTTACGATTCCAATGGAATAAATTATGACCATGGAATATTAGTGTTTAAGCCTTTTTATTATATCCTTACTCTGTCCTGAACATTGAGTTCTACCTGGATTCTATCCTCTTGGAATTATTTTTTATACATACATACATACATACATACATATATATATATATATATATATATATATATATATATATATATATATGTGTGTGTGTGTGTGTATGTATGTATATATATTTATATAGTTTAGATATATGATTGCATATGTATGTGTATATTAACCACTAATATTATCTATCTATCTATCTATCTATCTATTAAAGACATTTTTATGTTTAACGTTCTTTTTTATAGATACAAGTATTTGGGTAAATGCTCTGTTTATAATAAACAGTATTAAATAACATTTACTTAAATACTTGTATCTAAAAAGAACGTTAAACATAAAAATGTCTTTAATAAATAAATTGTCGGACTTTGTCCATTTCTTAATACATATATATATATATATATATATATATATATATATATATATATATATATATATATATATATATATATATATATATTCGAGAGTGTATCCCCTCTCATCGTTTGGATGGTACACAGTTTTTATCTTGTGACAGAAAGAATAATCATTACATTTGTAATTTAAATATCTGGTTTCTTCCACAAGCAAATAATTATGTACTTTACAAAAATATATTTTCGCTTGTTGATCAAATATGTTTTTTAACGTTTATGTAATTCTCAACATTTCGAGGATCCCATCTTTTCTGGATTTTTTTATTTGGTAGGGACTGCCTTTTCTATTTCACTTGTCAAATGACCACTCTCAAAACAATAAAAGGAACACTATGTTAGTTTTACACTCATAGTCTGCGCCTCAGAATGCTTCTCCAGTGATATCTATTCTAGGGTCATAGAAGGTTTCGTTCCTCAATGACATCAAACTTTATCTCCTATGGGCACAGCTGCAAGCCACCATTTCTCGACTAATATTCTGGCATCGCGTCCGCATGATTGCAAGCATTGTTGTACTGTGTGCCAATTCAATTACGATCATTTTATTCGGTTGTGTGTATGAATTCTGACCAATTGGGATTTCTTTATTTTTAACTATTTATATTTTCGCCAATCAGAGAGTCGGATTCCGTTTGGTCCATAACCGTTAATCTAAATACTCATTTAGAATGGCGGTTACTGTTTTCAGCCAATGAGAAACGTAGTTTTTATTTGGACCCATACTTAAATCTATTAAAACTATTTATTTTATCGTTTCCATGTTGTATTTATTGCTTATTGCTTCATATGAAGCCACTTATCAAATTATTTGAACAGTTTCATCGATTTTGAAAGCCAGCTTAAAATAAAATCGTAATTTTCTCAAAATCGTAATATGTCTCGTATGTTTTTCGTTTTAATCATTTCAACCCAAGCAAGTCAATAAATTCAGTAAGACACAAGGATTTACTGAGTGTGAGATAATAAGCGAAAAAGAAAACATTATGAAGGAGAGGGAACAATAAAAGAAGATAGAAAATAACGATTGACGTTGCATTTAATTGGTTGAAGATCAAAGTTGACCGAAGATCAAGAAGTTAGAAGATATTTCCACAAACAAGAAGATAGAAGAAACTGTTAGCATA
Source organism: Acanthosepion pharaonis (assembly GCA_903632075.3). NCBI lineage: Eukaryota > Metazoa > Mollusca > Cephalopoda > Sepiida > Sepiidae > Acanthosepion > Acanthosepion pharaonis. The sequence continues at coordinate 956,815 of CAHIKZ030000003.1, forward strand.
GAACTTATGGTTGCATCTTACAATTTCAACTGTAAAATAATGAGGCCTATCTGTCAATCTAGTACTGCGCTTAATTTCATAAAATCTATGTGCCAAAGAGTAAAGTTCATCAAAATAATTACCATGAAGGTATTTATAAAGGCTGTCGTACTATTGATCCATAGATAGGAGGAGAAGAGTTGGAGACATAATTTTCCCAAGGGTATTAGCAAGTATTTGTATAGCCCGTTAAATGATGTCTATGGAGAGCAGAGGTTGAAAACTGACTCTTCAAAATGGCGGAACACAAAGGTTAAACTTGGAACCTAGATTGAAACCGTCTAATAATATTCATTTTTTCCTGAATGATTATACTCGTATTAATCTAATATTCTACAGGACGGTTTTCTATTAATGTTGGTTCAAATTGCTTCTTGTTCTTTTGCTTTGTGTCGCCTCAGGTCGAAGTCGATGATAGAACTTCCTTTCATTTCTAGCTCTTATCAACGAATAACTTTTTATTACAGCATCCACTTTTCCTTTTCTTATTATTTGATTAGCACAAGCTTTTTTTCTCACTTCTTTTTGCCTTCGATATGTGTCCTGGGAGTATTAACTTTTTCAAGCATTCCTTCCACATTATGTGCCCCAAAAATGTCAATTGCCTGTTCCTGATTCTAAGTATAAGAAAACATTTTGTTTCTATCACCTTCCGTAAATACTGGCTATATCAGCTCGAGATTACTACTATGCCTAGTTCTTAAATGTACCTTCCTTCAGGCATATACAAAAAAAATCATATAATATATATAATACATATATATATATAATATATTCCAGCAATTTTTTACATGTCTTCACCAGTTTTTATTGTGATGGAATTAATTTATGGGCAAATCGTTTAAAAACATTTTTATGAACTTCCATTAACTAATAATATTGTGTTTGAACTAATTGAAGACATTTAGAATTTGCGGTTGAAAAGAAAAAAATATTTTATTTCAAACTTGTGTGCCCTACCTGCGTTAGCCTTTATTACATTGTCCAAATTTCATACCTTTTGATAGCCATCTTCATTCGATACCAAGTTACGATTACATAACTCGTGACGGTTGTTGGGGCAAATTTGGAGTAACAGAAAGTGTTTCTAAGGCAAGACAGGCTGACAGAGCGCATCGATCTTACTTGTTGCATTAACAAGTTTAAGGATGCAAAGGTCAATTATCTCCCCTTGAGGAAGATGAAATAATGCGCAGCGGGGGACGGCCGGTGAGTGACAAACGGTAGTAGAATTGTCTACTCGCGCAAGACATTCCCAAAACACAACTTCCCATTTTAGTTAGAAGAGAAAAAACCACGGGGGTTTAATGGGTACACCGCCGATTAAGTCGGCTGTGGACATATTCACTTCGGAAATTATTACAAAGAAGATCCACTCATTTTTCGCCCCTTACACACTGCTTGTTTTATGCACATATAATATCTCTGTGTGGGTTAAATTTACGACATTCACAATTCCGCCATCTTGCTAACTCGGGTCCACTGCCTGCCAGTATCCATTTAGCAGGGTTCCCATATCCATAAGACCTCTTTCCGATGTCAGCATGCTGATTGGAACATTTTTTTCGTGACGCCACTTGCAGTGACATCTTCAGCCACCTAATTGTAAATTGCATTTTTTCGTTTCGTGGGATCATGGGTATAGAAACATTTTCTATAATTTTCATTTTCTCAAGCGCTTTCGGCCACTTATTTAGCCATTTTCAAGAGGGCTTTATTTTTGATATTGTTAGTTTTTCTTCATGTTTTCACTATTTGTATTTTATGGATGAGTTGTTTTGAGTAGGAGCGTTTATTCTGCTCCTTCGCGCGTTGAGCCATGCTTAAATTCGAATGAACGTCTTATATATATACATACATATATATATATATATATATATATATATATATATATATATGACTGTTCATGGCAGTCATATATATATATATATATATATATATATATATATATATATATATATATATATATATATATATATATATATATATATATATATATATATATGACTGCCATGAACAGACAAAAATTAGTTCTATTATTACCACTCATGATAATAAAAATTAAAACTGAAAAATGGGCTAGTTAACCGGTTTCATACCTCGCTCAACAGAGCTAAAGCGAGGTAAATAGAGTAAATTATATAATAAAAAATATTTAAATGGTAATTAGTTGAGGCCTAATATAAAGTCCTTCTGTTTACAAAGAGAAGGCTTTTATGATAGAATGTAGATGGCCTCCAACACTTTCAGGTAGTAATATGAGTGGGTCTTGCTTGATTTCGCTCTGTTGAGCGAGGTATGAAACCGGTTAGCTGCCCGTTTTTCATTTTTACTTTTTATTATCATGAGTGGTAATAATAAAACTAATTTTTGTCTGTTCATGGCAGTCATAAAATTTTGTACCACTAAACATATCTTTAAATATATGTGTCGTAGTTTACCCCCTCGTTGATGGACGCGCGCTATTGAACCGCGCCTACCGGGGACCTTTTACGGCGTATGAGTCTCAGGCAACTCAGTTCCTGGGCACCAACAGCCAGACAACCTACACATATAATTTGATTATATTGGTGATGGTTTTGTGCATACCAACCACACTTTTTGAAGAGCCGAATAGAGAGCTGAGGTCGAATTCCAGTTGAATCCATTACATTCAATTACGTGCTAATACCCTTGGAAAAGGTATGAATCTTCTTCTCCCCCCATCTATGGGTAAATAGCAGGACGGAAGGGATAGCTTTAGATGACAACTGGTCTAGGAGAAGTACAACTCTGTATTCAAAACCTGCAGAGGTTCGTTTGTGGACACGGTTCATCAGGTCACTCGCTTAAGAATGTCCATTTTTTTATATTGAGCACTTTAACCCATAAATATTGCATAGATTAAAACTATATTTTTACCATGCTGCATAGTCGTTTATTCATATAAGATGCAATTGCGCATTATGCCTACTTTCTCCAGGTTGATTTCTATTCAGGGTTTTCCTTCTTTTAGACTTCCTGCCAACCAAGGGTATAGTGCCTAATTTACCCTGTTGGAGTATTGCTGTCATATATGGTCTGGAGCCCCTACTGTTTGCCTCGGGGTTCTTGATAAGATCCAGAGACGTATATGCAATATAATTGTCCCCGATCTGGCATCTCGTCTGCAGTCGCTCTTTCACAGATGCACCAACATTTCTCTCTGTCTTTTTTACAAATACTTTCATGGTAATTGCTCCGAGGAGCTGCATACGCTGATTCTCAGACTTCGCGAATTCAAGCGTCCTACGAGGCTAGCATCCCGCTCTCGGCCTTTCACTGTTGAAACTGTTAAATGTAGCCGCCACTTCTACTCCAATAGCTTCATGTCTCGCACCTCTCGCCTGGGGAACTCCCTTCCCTATTCCAGTTTCCCTGAGAGCTATAATCTCCAACTATTCAAATGTAATGTCAATAGACATCTCCAGTTGCCTTGAGCTATCCACTATCCTTCTCCTCATCCTTTCCTCTATCATTATTATCTGCTCTCGCTCCAAATACCCTGTAACCCCTTGCGTGCTAGTGGCTTCCCGCCTTGCTTGGGGTGAAAGGCTTAAAATAATATATATATATATATATATATATATATATATATATATATATATATATATATATGTAGCATTCAATATCTTATCTCTTGCCTCAACAGAAATTCAGTAAATATCTCATATGCAATACAGACATGTTTTAGATTTTCACTATTTATATTAGTCGGACTATTGTCCTCATCTTTGTCCCCATATTTATTACAACGTTTCGGCCGTTGTAGGCTTCGTCCTGTTTCCTGTTAATTCCTCTCTCCAAGTTCCCCACCGTCTTAACCAGGTATTGAACTCACACTCTTTGGGTCCTGTCACTGGATCTAACCAACGCCTTTATCCACTGTGCCATGTATAATCAAGAAAACATGGCACAGTGATAAATATGAACCAAGCATAGAGATAAATACAATATGGGAACCAGTAATCAGGAATGCCAGAGAAAAGCAATTATAACAACAAAAATTGCAATATGAGCTCTGGTAAAAACATGTAATTGATAACAGTAAAATTGCAATATGAGAACTGGTAAAAAAAAGATTTTATACTAAAATATTGGACAAAAGACCAAATAACGGGAAATGATGTAGAAAGAATATCTTGTTAAATAAATCTTTCACAATGAGGAGTTTATCTGCCTGAAAAATCAGCATTCCAATCTGTGATATCAACAAGAAATACTTAAAATACTCTGAGTAAGCTGTACGACTACTTTACAATGGAAGTAAGTGATTCATTGCCTGACGTCATGTTTCATCGCCTGTTACAAGTCATCCATTTTGATCAAATCGGAAAGGGTGTTAAATTCTTGCTCATTGTACACAGTCGATGACATTTTTGAATTATTTTCATCGTCAGCGCCGTAGCTATCAAATGGCGAATATAAAATATATGAAGGATCGGGTTTCAGACGATGGGACCGGAAGTGACAATGTGTTATTTATAGAAACTACAAAACGTCAAACTAAAAAGATATCAATAATTGTCTCGAAACGAAAATGAATTTAAATACTAACCAGTAATATCGTGGGTATGACGATGAACTACATCCAGCAGCAAGGAGTTTGGAGGGGGGGTGACGAGCGTGGAACCACCTCTTAATTGTTGTTATTCCCAGAACCACCGTGACCTGGTGTGGTAGCACCTGTTAGGGTCCCAGCTATGGGCAAATACTGAACCCCGAAGCAAAAACAAAATACTATGGAAGTGTAGAAATACATTTTTATTGTAGAATTACCAGCAATAAATATTTATAGCAAAATGGCCAACAAAATAAATTATGTGTAATTGAAGGCATGCAATTGCGTTCAAAATATACTTTGTTGATGCCATAAAATTGAGTTCAAAATATTGAGATTTCGGTATTAAATAACCCATAGATATTGATATGCCGCTAAACAAAATCAACTTACAGCCGTCTAAGTAGCAACACACGGAAACAATATTTAAAATATAATTCTTTAAGTAAAATTCTGCTTCTAACGAACGATTTCAATAGGAAGGACATAGTGAAAGGGACTCGCAAATAGAGGTTGTGTAGTTAACATTGAAATAACACGTGTATCATTGAGCAGAGAGAGAGAGAGAGAGAGGGAGAAAGAAAGAGAGATATGGAGAGAGAATAAGAGAGTGGGAAAAATGAAAAGAAATTTGAAACTAGATTTTAAAAAAATATGGGAAAATAAGAAAAACGAGAGAAAGCAAAAGATTGGAAAAGAGACCAAAGAAAAGAGAGAAAAGAGGAAAAAGAGTGAAATAAGAAATGAGAAAGAAAAAGAGATAAAAAAAAGAGAGGGAACAGATAAAAAGCGAAGAATGTAAGATAAAGAAAAAACGAAAGGCGACCGAAGATCACTTTACCACACACACACAAACGCACACAAACGCACACGCAAACACACATGCACACACACACACACATATGATATATTTTCTACATTATTTATACGTTATTTTTTATTTACTCGCTTTTTAATTAAATTGTATTAATTACGTTTACCATCCTCAATGTTCGATAAATTTCTAAGAAAATATGCCTTATTTAACAGGAATCGTACCTGTATTCCTATACGAAAACCATCATTTGCATTTGATCTGACGTGCTATACCATTTAGTTACAGAGTAGATCAAATGAGGGTTTCCGTATAGGGATTGCCGGACAATATTTATAATTATATAATTTACCTTTATATCTTTATCTTTCCATCATAAAATGTTCTATGAAGCTTTAAAATAAACAGTTATTTCACATTTAGACATTTTCTTAACATCGTTCTCATCTTTATGCTCGCTACTATATATATATATATATATATATATATATATATGAAGAAAAATATACGGAAAAAAGAAACCAAAATCCTCATATGCAATTATGCTGTTTTAATGTTAACATTAAAACAGCATAATTATATTAAATTCTTTTCTTTTCCGTATATTTTCTTCATACTATCAGATCTATATCCATATATGCACACACAAACACACACACACACACACACACACACACACACACACACACACACACATATATATATATATATATATATATATATATATATATGACGATTGGCCTGACGATTGCGTCTAGCATGAAACAGAATGTCGCCTCTAAGTGTTGACTTCAATGTTCACTTTTATATTTACTTTATCCCATAAATATAGCACACCTTAAAACTATATTTCTTCATATATATATATATATATATATATATATGCAAATCATATATATATATATATATATATATATATGCAAATCATATATATTTACGCAAATAAGACTACCATTTATTCCTGTCAAAAAAAAAAAAATCCGTCAGAGCTGACAAAGTAAACTTGGCTTCTGCACTCGAAAAGAGAGTCCAGTCGATGGTTAACTGGGGCAAGACACGTAGATGTAAACGCCTTCCAAGACAAAACTCCTTTCATTTAACCACCATAGATAACCTGTTCTGTCGTCCATCATCGTAGCTGACGCTAGATTCCTAGAAAGGAACACACTGCCTTCTTGGCCTCACATTTTCTACTGGCTTGAAATTGAGGAATACATTGAATCAACAGCTGCATCTACTGCAAGGAAAGTTGGATCACTGTGAAAATTATTCTCGTCGGAGTCCATCTTGCTCATTTACAAATCTACCATTCACCCGTGCATTGAATCCAGCTGCCATATCTGGTCTGGTGCTCCTGCTATTCATCTCGAGGTTCTTGACAAAACCGAAAGAACGATTCGTAATGTAACTTGGCATCATGACTTCAGTCACTTTCTCACCGATGAGGTGTGGCTTCCCTCTGTCATCTAGATCCCACCAGATTACTCCTGAAATAGCGAAATATAATCGCTAATTCTATTCCCGTTTACTTGCTTCCTTGATAACTACAATCTTCAGACATTTAAATGCAACATCAATCACTATCTTCTGTCTTAAGGAATTCCGTTCATATTTTGTTCTTGTTACTCAATCTTTTCTCTCATATTCACACTCTGTAACCCTTGATTACTACTGGCATTGCCGCCTTGCTTGGGGTGAAATGATTTAAAAATATATCGGAGATAGTGTTTGTAGATATAACCAGTGTGTTTGAAATAGCTTCAGACAATCAAAATATCATCGAGATAGGCTGATGATCTCTTTAAAGCATAAAACTGAATATATATATATATATATATATATATATATATATATATATATATATATATATATATATAAATATAAATGAAAAATATAGTTTTAAAAGGTGTGCTATATTTATGATATAATGGAATATGCCTACAGCTGTGTTCCCCCTCACTAGAATATGATTGGCTGGTGTCCGTCATAGATAAAGACGGACGTGTAGGTACGACAGAGTTTAAGTCTATGATGACGTCCATTAGACTACGCCAGTGGCTACCTATTGGTCTACACCAATTGCCTAAGCATATTACCTGCGATTACGACGAGTACCAGTCGATTACTGCTACCGTGCACTACTTGGTTACAGAAGCTAGAACCACTTAGCTACTTCGATCAAATATATCCCTTTCCGGGACATATCAATTTATGAGATTAAGTACTCAATATAAGAGATAGAGGGTATGTAAATATAAATATAAAAGTGAACATTGAAGTCAACACTCAGAGGCGACAGGCTGTTTCAATCTGAAAGCAATCGTCAGATCGCCTGACGATTGCGTCCAGCATAAATCAGCCCGTTGCCTTTTGAGTGTTGATTTCAATATTCACCATATATATATATATATATATATATATATATATATATATATATATTTATTTATATTATTCGGACCATTGTCCTAATCTAAGTCGCCATGTTTATCACAACGTTTCGCCCGTTGTACGCTCCAGCCTTCTTCAGGTGGTTTCAGTTCGACATTCCAACCACCTGAAGAAGGCCGGAGCATACAACGGCCGGTGTGATAAACATGGGGATAAAATGAGGACAATTGTCCCAATAATGTAAGTAGTGTACATAATACCTCATCTCAGAAATATATATATATATATATATATATATATGCATAATATAAATAGACAAAACTTGTCTATATTCTTTAATGAAACATGCATCAATGAAAAAAACGCTGCCTAAATGATGTCAAATTTTGGGGACACAATTTTTGGAAAGGAATTATCGTGAACACTATTAAGGCTAGCTCAATGAAATTGAGCGATATATGTGTTGAACAACGTAAGTTTATTATGGGGCCGATTTCATAAGTGTTCTATGGGGAAGGGTTTATATGATGTCAAACATTTCATCACCTACACAGCAGTTTGGACACATTTATCAGGACTGCAACTTGAGGGCTGGCAAGCTCCAACTCATATATGGTAGCAGTAGTCCATTTCTGGTCTGATATGAAAGAAAGATCAAAAGATCAGTTTTAGATCTTATCAGAAATCAGCGTTGAACTAGAGAAAGTAAACTGTTATAATTTCCGATTTTTGAATGTGTAATTAACAAATATACAAGACAGCCGACTGTGACGTATGACTTATAAATTTAGGCAAAATACCGTAAATTTCGTAAATTACTTTAAGAAATTGTACAGAAGAAAATCCGAGATAAATCAAATGATTGGTTCAAAGGGTCTTTTGTTCAACAGAAGACTCCAAACAACCGAAGAATTTCTATCCAATCTTTATCGTGCACATCCATCTGCTAGACTGGTTAGTTAATTATCGTTGTAGACAACTACTCAGTCACATGTTTTTGTTTCTCATCAAATTTAGTACCAATCTTATTTATAATGCAGCTATGCCGATCTGATTTTATTTTTAGCTTTAGGGACAAATTTTATATTCTTGTATAATCAACAGTTTGAACAAAATTCAATGAAGATATAATGTCTTGTTTTTCACTTTACGTCGCTATAATCTTCTTGTGAAATTACTACCTCTCTAGCCATGAATAAAAAGCGATAAGGTATTTTCGAAATCTGCTTTGAGAGAAATGATTAAAACAATTTATTTTTGATATTATAATGCTAAATATATGTGTATGTTTATATATATATATATATGTGTGTGTGTGTGTGTGTGTGTGTGTGTGTGTGTTTTGTGTGTACAGGTAAAAATCCGTGGGGAAGTAATCCAAGTAAATTCTAATAATATAAAATATTAAAACTGATCCACGAAATTGAGATAAATATATTTATTATAGAGCGTACAAATGAATTACATAAAGTTGAAACTCAATTTTACCCCATTTATATGACAATTTCGTTCTTAGGGAGAGAAATTCCCTGAAGGTTGTCAATACTACAAAGTTTTCTAAAGAATGAAAATGATTCATTAAAAAAATAAAAGTGAATTTCCCTCTCTACGAGCGAAATAGCCATATAAATTGGGTAAAATTGAGTTTCAGATTTATGTAATTCACTTAAGCTATATTATTTTTTAAAAAATAAATAAAGAAACGCGCGACGTTGGAGGTAATAGAAAGGGAAGTGGAGGATGTGTGGGGGTGGTAATTGAAATGAACTTTTTTATCCTGCCTCATATGTGCTTAAGAGGAATTTCCTAATATTTAAGCAACGATTCATGACTCCAGTAATATCATAATTGCTAATTTTTCCTGTTGGCAGAGGTTGTAAATATTGTTGTGGTTGTTATAAGGCATTGCCTTTTTAAAAATTTTCCAGCTTACTGACCTCCTGATTTTAAAAGTATATATATATATATATATATATATAGGCCAGTGGAAAAATTTGAGAGATAAAAAATCAACAAAAAAAGAATATTGATATTAATATTTCATGCATATTAGTACGCATTTTGGACCGATGAAAGCATGTATGTGAAAGTTTTAAAATCGGAATTTTCAGACACGACTGTGTTCTTCATCAACGAGACAAGAAATAAAAAAAATGAAACATTAAGTGAATCTTTGTTCTAACGGTGTTGTTTGGTTTTTATTTTTTCATGAAGTTTCTAATAGTTTTGTGCTGGTTGTCAAAAGGCCTAATATAAAATACATCTTACTTTTATTATCAACATTATTTTTCATTTGTGTTGTTTTTTATCTCTCAAATTTATTTCACGGGCATATTATATATTTAATATATATATATATATATATATATATATATATATATATATATATATATATATATACATTACGACGATAGCTTAGGGTAGGACCTCCAATTGATATCAAAAGTTAACCTGTAGAAGAGAAAATATTTATCAATATAAATGACAAAGGGAAAACTGTAATAGCTGCCGACATTTGACGAAACACGTCGGCAACTATTATAGATTTTGCTATTGTCATATATATATATATATATATATATATATATATATATATATATATATGTGTGCGTGTGTGTGTGTGTGTGTGTGTGTGTAATAAAAATATAATTTTAGGTATGCTATATTGATTTGTTAAATATCAAAGATAGAGCGTATTTAAATGTACAAAAATTATATGTCATCAATTATTATGTCAAACCCTATCTTCCAAATTGAATACAATATCATGGTTCCAAAATTGACCAGTTCTTCCCTTCCTGTGGTTCCAAGAAATAGGACTCGGCATAAACATTTCCAAAGCGCAGATTATGGTCTTGAATTGAAATGAAATCAATACTGGCATTTACCCTGAAATAATCATAAAAATTCAAGATGTGGAAGTAATAAATACTAAACACTTCAGATACGCCGGAGTATGGATCAGTTTTAACAAACTAAGAATGGGAGAAAAAGTATTTGAACATGCAATAGACTGCGCCAGGGTTTGTTTCCCTGTGCCAAGAAAATTGCCAAAAACGTCAACCTGAAAACTCGGATAATGTTCTTAAGTTGTATCGTCAGATCGAAAATATCCTTCAAGGCGTCAAACCCGTTCAGAAATATCTAAACTATCAATTATCTACAACGGCTTCCTTAGATCAATAGTGAAAATGGTTTTGAGCGAGGGAAGCCTGAGGATCTTGGCAACGATCAGACTCCTTTGAATATTTTGGACTGGTGCTACAGATTCACAAAGAAAGAATTGTACCAAATAACAAACACCACATCACAGAAGGACTATCTACAGCAGTAACAACTAAAATGGATAGCAAATGTAACAAGAAGAAAAAATAATGGTATCATCAAGATATTAACATTCCAGAACATTTTCGGAAGGAACCCCAATCAATATTGATGGAGCAATAAGTTACTATAGTTAAGAAAACTTGTTTTTCTGAAAATTGGTTTTAAGGGAAATATTTTGTAAATTTGAATTGTCAATGAAAGTTACATTTTTCCTTTTAGGGAAAATGTTTATATTACTATGACCCTGACCATTGTCATGGTCGTCAGACAATGGTTTAAGATTTCCATTTCATCAACAATGGATTCGAAATCGTTGATAATTTTTAAACACACGCACACACACATCTCTCTCTTTATATATACATATATCTATATATATACGTACAAAATATCATATATAAATAATATAATAAGAAATCTTCAAGTAAACTGTCTATATCTCTGAGATGAGGTATTATAATTATCTAGGTTATTCCGACTGTTATATATTCGTTGACAAATATTTTATATTTTACACACGCATACACACACACACACGCACTCACGCGAACATAAATACACACAGATACACACACACACACACACACATATATATATATATATATATATATATATATATATATATATATACGTACAAAATATCGTATATAAATGATATAATAAGAAATCTTCAAATTGACTATCTGTCTATATCTCTGAGATGAGGTATTATAATTATGTACGTTATTCCGACTGTTATATATTCTTTGACAAATATTTTATATTTTACACACGCATACACACACACGCACTCACGCGAACATAAATACACACACAGATACACACACACACACACATATATATATGTATATGATGTATAATTTTATGTCAGCAAGCCGTTTTTATGAAGATAGTATAACAAATTTGAAAAATTTTTGTGACGCGTTAGGTTTCTTCGGATACATACATATATATATATATATATATATATATATATATATATATATATATATATATATATATATATATAGAAAAATACAAAAAGAACAGGTTATGTTAATACTCGAGGTTCTTGTCTTTATTTTTGAAATAACAGTCCTCAATACATAAAGTACAGCCTAAATTTTACATATATATATATATATATATATATATATGCACACACAAAGATTATAAAAGTTTGACATTCTAATGCAGTTGATTATATGTATTGAATTTGCATATCATGCGATTACTGTTGGCAGAATTGAATTAAAAAAAACAGTTATTTGAATTTTTAATTTCGCAGCATTCTTGCCAAATTCTCTACGTGAAAGTCATTTCCGTTGGCAATTGAAAAGCGGATGTTTTACGGATGGACGATTTTAAAAATAAAGCCAAAAGACATCCGCCAGGAAGGTAAGTTCAGATGTCTAAATAAAAGATTCAAGATGTCATCGATAATTTTTTCCGGCCGGTTAACTTTTACACTTTGACAAAAAAAAACAAAAAACCCCAAAAACAAAACAAAACAAAACAAAAAACAAAACCAAAAAAAAAACAACAAAAAACACACTGAATATCACAGATAAGTGTTTCACTGCTGATTGAATGAATGCTCGGAAGAATAATGTTTTACATATATGCAGATATACATAAACACACATACACACACAGACAAACACACACACACATACACACACATATATATATAAATATATAGATAGATATAGATATAATTATATAGAAATAAACATTGAACTCAACACTCATAAGCGAGACTGTTTCTTGCTAAAAGCAATCATCAGGCTATATGCGTTGTATTTTTTCTCTTTACTACTTATATATACCGGTTGTATTGTGTGTAGTTTATTCTAGCGGTTATTTTGGCTGGAGTTATTTGTATATTTGTTTATTATTTACTTTATCTATTTGGATTAATTTATTTGTTTTTGCATATTTATTTATTTTTTTATTTATTCTTTACCGTTTTCCATTTTTAAGTAACGTAGTAAAAATTGTTTTTGTGTCTGCATTTTGAGATCAGTTCTGATCGTTTATTTTGTAGTTTGTTTTTGGTCTGGAAAGGTAATTATAGCTAGAATAGACTATACATAATGCAATAGACTACACACAATGCACCACTAAATAAGCGAGTAAAAAAAAATGCATGTGGCCTGATGATTGTTTTTAGCATTAAACTACCTTTTGACTTTGAGTATTGACTTCATTGTTCATTTTTATATTTACATACGCTCTATCTCTGACATTGAGCACTTTCTCTCATAAATATAGCATACCTTAAAATTATATTTCTTCATATATATATATATATATATATATATATATATATATATATATATACATAGAGAGAGAGAGAGATACAAACCCAACAAACAAACACACACACACACACACACATATATATATATATATATATAGATTGATTGATTGATTGATTGATAGATTGCGTTGTTTCTTTTATGGCTTGTCAATCATTTACAGGTTTTCCTGGAGGGATTGTACGACATTTTTGGTGATAATAATGATTTACGTATTACAAGACCTACTAACTTGAATCCATTGCCTGTCCTGTTCACCTGGTATTCCCAAACGGTCAACCATCTAAATACTGTTCAACGTGATATGACCGTAAGCTATATAGATATATATATAATCGACTCTCCCGTCGAGTTCGACGTATGAGGGTCAGGCCGATAAGTTTCCAGGAAACCGACATCCCGACATCGGCACATAAGATTTGATTATACGTGCTAATACCCTTGGGAAAGGTATGAATCCTCTTCATCTCCCTCCAGCTATGGGTAAAATAGCAGGACAGACTGGGTTCTATAGCCTTGGATGGCAACTGGTCTAGGAGAAGGACAACTCTGAATTAAAACCTGCGGAGGGTCGTTTGGGAACCTTTGGCATTCGGTGCACCAGGTTTCTGTATTTTTCCCTCAAAAGTGTGGCTGGTCCTGCACGAGACCTTCATATATATATATATATATATATATATATATATATATATATATATATATATACACACATATATATATATATGTATGTATGTATATATATATATATGTGTGTGTGTGTGTGTATATATATATATACACACACACACACACACACACACACACATATATATATATATATATATATATATATATATATATATATATGACCTGCCGATTGCGTTTAAGCATTATACATTCGCCGCTGTGTTGTCTCCAGTGCCCACTTTATATTTATATATGCTCTAATCCTGATATCGAGCACTTTAACTCATAAATATAGCATAACTTAAAACTATATACTTATGGTATACATACATATATGTATAAATATCTAATTCTCACTTTCTCTCTTTTTCTCGCACACCACTTCTCTACCCGTGATAGATTATTGATTATAGATCCCGTCAAATACAGATGTTTATGTGGCAGTAGCTACCATTTTAGATGTATATGTGTAGACTGTATTCGATTTAATGACAACATATTTTGTTTTGACCACTCTTGATAAATCCATTTCTCATCATGAGGCAATATTTTCTCAAGACAAATGAAGTAAAGAAAATCAAGTCTTTCAACTCGTGACTAAAGTTCCTTCCCGAAATATCATGTGGAACTCATTTTCTGAAATGCATCGGAAGCTCGTAAACTGTTAGTATGCACTTGTTGCAAATATGACTGTTTAGTTTACCTATTTCCGGAAACTTTTTTGACCTTATGATTTTAGGTTCTATCTTTATTTTGTTGGTCATTTGTTTCAATGATTTTGAATTCTGGTTACTATTCTGCAAAACCGGATGCTGTAATAAGTTACCGCTTTGAATTAAGAACTGATCGTCCCAACCCTGAATATATGATACCCCACTCTACTTCATGTAAATGTCCAGAAGATTTTATTCATGTAATATACAGATTTTACTGCCACCGAATTATCTACAATAATGGATCATGTGCAATATAGGTGAAGAATTCATCTAAAATTAATGAAAAAAAATACAATGTATTTAAATACAAATAAGTGACATTTTATCTTTAATAAAACAATGTTTTCCGGCAATTATTACATCAACATGAGATCTTTCTTTTTAAAGAGTTGAATAATTTTGACATGTTCAACATTATATGTAAAAAATAGTAAATTTTATATACAGTTTAACCCGGATATAAGAGACCCGGATATAAGATAAACCCGGATATAAGAGAGATTTTCTCTGGTCCCAAATTAGAGCCTGTGTTAATGTATATAAATTAGACCAAACCCGGATATAGGAGAAACCCGGATATAAGAGACTTCTTCTCCGGTCCCGACAACTCTTATATCCGGGTTACACTGTAGTTTTTAATGTATATAAATGTAGGTAGAAAAAGTGAAATGTTGATAAGATAGCCAGGGTCCCAAAGCAGGACCAACAATCAGGCTTGGGCTCCTCCGGTCGGGCGGTTCGGGTTTAATACACACA
Source organism: Acanthosepion pharaonis (assembly GCA_903632075.3). Taxonomy (NCBI): domain Eukaryota; kingdom Metazoa; phylum Mollusca; class Cephalopoda; order Sepiida; family Sepiidae; genus Acanthosepion; species Acanthosepion pharaonis. Next base: position 972,400 of record CAHIKZ030000003.1, read on the forward strand.
AGCCATGCCTACAAACAACTGCTCTTTTCTGATCATTATACATAAGAAATTGTTTGGATTATATCTTTCATAATTAAACTGCTTTCTCTTCGTCTATGTGTCGTGTCCCTTCAGATCGTAAGCGATCATGGATCTCCAGAACTACCTATTCTTTTCAGCTCTTAATAAATCTTATCTTTTTGCTCTCTCTTCCAAATCCTTCTGAGCCATTTATTAACTCAAGCTCGCCATGTAGATTATGCTTTACATTCCTCTGTGCCACTTGCCTTCAATTTTCACTGTGAATATTAAGTTTGCTTTCCTCATTCTGTACCCTAGAAATAATTTCAATTCTGTCTTTCTGATTAAAATATTAGTGTTTTTTTTTTAGTTACCGTTGTCTCTAAAACGTCGTCGTTGCTCACGTGTTCGGTTCATGGTATTATCCGCATTCTTATATGGATCCAGAATTTCTGTTGATTTAAGTCTCTTTTTGTCTGTGATGAGATTGTCCTGCATCCACTGCTTTATAGTACTACTGATATGATATAACGGTTCAGTAGTATTTGCTTTGTTTATAACTAAATGCTGTTGTTGCTTAATATCTTGCTTAGCTTTAGAAAATCATCTTTCGATATTCCAATACGCTAGAGGATTTCCCCCTCGCAATTTCCGTTCTTTGTTAAAACACTCCCCAGAGTTTGATTTCATTGACTTCAGTTTTATAATTTACATGTTGGACTGTTTCTTTTTGCTAACAACAATGTATTTTATCTCACCCTTCCTGTTTAGTCCTTTCTCCTCTTAATTCTGTAGGAGTTTTTGTGGTGTCTTTCCTGTATCTTTAATTAACGCTGTATAATCTGTGTTTCCGATGTAGTTTAGACTGTAGGACTTCTGCTTCTTTCAGAATTACCTCTTTGCATAGGTTGAATAAGTCTGGAGGGAAGACACATCCTTCATGCACTTTTTACGGCTCTCATTTTCTAGCCGTATTTATTCGGTTTGCTGAGAGAAGAGATTTCGGATTTTTCGAATAGCCTTCCCAGTATGTCAAAGTTAACCATCAGTTCCAAGAGGTTTTTATGGTGTAATTTATCAAATGCTTTTGCATAATCCATAAGTTCACCTCCTTCTGCATTTCTGCTGCTCATTCTGATAATATTCTGAGCATAAATATTGCATTCATTGTTCCAGTTTCTTTAACGAACCCGCACTGTTTTTGTCCTGTTTCCGGTCTGATTCTTCTGTGTGATCAGAATTCGGATAATGTGTTTTGTTATGTTGCTCATTAAGTTGATTGTCCGATTCGTTTGCACCTGGCTTCTTAGGCAGTGTTATGAAAATGAATCTACTTAGGTCTTCCGGTATATCACATCTGTTGTATATATCATTTATTATGTGTATAATCTGGTTAATACTAAAATCATCTAAGGCTACCATCATTTCTATTACAATCAGCTCTGGTCCTATTCCTTGCTATTGAATCTGGCTAGTGTTGATTTTATTTCAGCTTTAATATTTCCGGTTCTTTGATATTTCTGTGTATTGCTGGTTGTTCGTTCGAAATAATTCGTTCCATCTCTAAAATAGCTTTTCCTCTAATATCAACGTCCCGTCCTTGGATTTTACGCATCCTGTTGATGAGCATGGCATTTGACGTATTAGTAGTCAGAGTTTTTATGCATTTCTGCTTTATCTCTGATACCCATTCTTTCTATTTCTGCACATTTTTCTCTTAACCATTCCAATTTAGCCTGCTTGCATTTGTTCCTGATTTCTTTATGTAGAGTCATAGATTCTGTACTTTCACTTTCACTTTGTTTACTGCCTCTTTATCATCATACCGTTGTGGCACCATGCATCCACGCGATTTGAAAGATATATTTATAGATATATGATTTGCTTTTTTACGGTTTATCAATCATTTGAGGATTATTTGGGGCCAAAATGTATTTTAGGTTTTAAGAATAATTCTTTCTTTTTTTCTGCGAGAGGATTGAACCGCCATGCATTCAGGCGATTTGGGAGAAAGAAAGAGAAAACAAAGAAGAAAGAAAGAAAAAGTAATACGAGACGGGTCATAGGCGAACACACACACACACGGCTTAAGAGACGGGAATAGGAAAGGGGTTATTATTGATAGGTATGAAATATCTAGGTCACCTACGAACAAGCGTTGACCGATTTCCGCTTATCCGCGAAAAATGGAATTGTGTTATCAATAGAGGTCACCAATTAAGAAATCCATTTTGAAAACGTTAGATTTTGATAATGGACAAAACGCAGATGTAACTTGCAGTCTTGACTGGGTATGGAAAATTAAAATCCCACACAAGTAGTTTTCACTGGCTAAGTTTTTCTTTTGACAGAATAGACTTTTGCCCTGCGATAATAAAAATTTTGTTATCAACACATGAGCCGAAGGAAACTGACATATTTTTATTTCTGTTTGGAGACGCCAAATTGGCTGGAAACTTGGAGAAAATTCCTTTCTTAGATCATGTCAGATAATCCAGCTGTCCAGTGAATTGGCGATAAACTGCTTGACAAACGCCACGTGTTGAAACCGAGAGTTGTCACATCAACCGCTCATGATAACGGCGATTTAATTAATTTTTTTAGTTAAGCAAGGTATTTTTTCCAAAACAAAGCCACGGGGTTGTTCACGCCCGACTAAGACATCATTGGCCAAGTGGATCACATGACGCACGAAGGAGGAGGAAAGATACCCGACCAGGATCTCATTGGCCGAGAGTGGTCACGTGACGCACGAAGAAAATCAGTCGACGCCCCCATCCAGAGTATAAATATGAGAAGCCGCTACGAGGAAGTGGGGAGGGCAGTTCACGCCCCTCAGAAGCATGGTGAGAGAGGGGAGTGAGAAAAAGTTACCAAAAATGGAAAAGAGTGGAAAATCCCTAACCAGAAATAAGAAGGGTGGATACGTATTTAGAATTATCGAAGAACCCCTGGCGCCGACAGACCCACCCCAGTTTTGACGGCGTCAATAAAAAGGAAGCCCCACCAGACAGAAATCAGTTCAGCCCCGGACGGCGGGCCGAGTTCGTTCGCCCCAAGCGGGCAGAAGAGGCCAGTTCGTTTGGCCCTGAGTGCCGAGTTCGTTCGACCCAAGCTGGAGAGATGAGTTCAGCCCCGGACGGCGGGCCAAGTTCGTTCGCCCCAAGCGGGAAGAAGAGGCCAGTTCGTTTGGCCCTGAGTGCCGAGTTCGTTCGACCCAAGCTGGAGAGATGAGTTCAGCCCCGGGCGGCAGAGAGAGTTAGTTCGTTCGCCCCAAGCGGGCAGAAGAGGCCAGTTCGTTTGGCCCTGAGTGCCGAGTTCGTTCGACCCAAGCTGGCGAGAAGAAGTTCGTTCGGCCCTGGCGGTAGAGATGGATGCCCAGTAGTTCAGCCCCGGACGGCAGAGAGAAGAGTTCGGACCCTGTCTAAGATCAATTCACAACGTGGGTAGGCAGACTGGAGATCAGTGCAGTTACCCTGGTAACCAGGCGTTGGAAGCAGGTTGGGAACGGCGAGGCTGGTATCAATCTAACCAGATTCCTACCCGAATCACCAAAGGGTTAGAACGTCACGTTTGGAGCAGCGACACCCGGACGGAGCAGCGAGGAGCGAACACCTGACGCCGCGGCGAAGACGTCACAATTGGTGCTGTTTAGGGACGTCACAACTGGCGCCGTGGTAGATCAGGATAGAACGTCACAGTCGGCGCTGCGACTGGGGGACGACGTCACACCGTGGATTTTATTTGTCACACATTCATTTTTCTTGTGATGATTGCTGATGTTACTAAATAGTCTCTTAAAGTGTCCCACTTCGATATTCCAACGGTGGAGGATTCGACAGCGGGTCAGATTGAGGAGTCAGAAAGCTGAGTTCGAATTCCAGTCAAATATATTACATTCACTAATAGCCTTGGGAAAAGTTAGAATCCTTTTCTCTCCCCCAGCTATGGGTAAATAGTAAGACAGACTGGGTTCAATAGCCTTGGATGGCAACTGGTCTACCGCAGAAAAAATGACAACCTACTGCGGAAAGAAAAATCTGCCTCGTTAGCCATGTATCTTTCGATACATGATCGCCTAAGCCTGCCTCACGCATGGCACTTAGCTGACTGATCTGCTTTTCACACAGTCCATATACATTTCACTTCATATTCAGATAATTCAGGAGTATTGCAGTTTTGGGTGCTGCCTTGGCCCTCTTCAATTTTCGGTGTTTCAATTTAATTCTTTTAACTTCTAGCTATTTATTTAGATCCATGAGACATTTTTTTCGAAATAATGTTGAATTGTTTCTGTTTTTAAATTCTATGTTATTGTACTTATTTGGGTAGAGTTTAAGTGTTCATTTTTCACTGCTTTAGCCTATGAAGTAAATAGTAGAATAATATATCTGTCCTCTCGTTTGCTCGTTCAATAATCTAACTTTGAGTCAATATTCCCAAATAGTGCACTTGTATTCAAAATTGATCATTATTCCTCGTAGTGCCAGAATTCTTACCTTTGTTTATTCTTCGGCACATTTCTCTCCCATTTCAAGATAAACCTTGCTTCGCTTTTCGAAACGCAGTTCGACTTATACTGGGATCAGATTTTAACACTTTATGCTTTAATTCTCAAACTGCGATGACGATAACAGCCCAGTAGATGTCAAAGGTCAAGAAGTAATTGCTTCGGGATGAAGAAGAGAGTCCCTGAAAGTGAAAAGATCGTTGCCCAATGACAATTATCATTGCTTAAGCAATTGCTGAAGTTAAGAAAAGCTATTAAGAATCTAGTAGAAGAGCATTGAATAATGAATGTACGGTGGGAGAATGAAAGGGGGAGAAAAATCTAAATCAATAAAATGAGCGGGGAAGGGTTAATAACCATTAATAAAGGGGTCAGGTCTTATTTCACAGATAAATTCACGCACAATCGTCCACATAGTGCTTACAAATCTAAAACGGATACTAACACATTTTCACACACACATATCACTAATACATATATATATATATGTGTGTGTGTGTGTGTGTATGTGATACGCTGACACACACACACACATATACATATATATATATGATTCCCACACAAACTCACATATATATATGATTCACAAGCGCACACACACACACACACACACACACACACATATATATATATATATATATGCACCAATACATATGATATATTCACATACACACAACACACACACACACACACACACACATATATATATATATATATATGTATATATATCCGAATGTAATGAGAACGAAAATAATTAATCCTATTAACCATTAATTCTAAAGAGGTTTAAATACCGATAGTAGAACAATAATTATTTATTATAATTTTTTCATATAGACAAAAACAATTTACTCGCAACAAAGATGCAACTTCGTTTCAGTGCATTTAAAACTGCACTTCGACTGGTGAGAACCAAAATGGTTATGATCAATTCTGTTTCTAAACAAGCCGCATGTGAAACGTCACTTCCTTTTTTGCATTTGTTTATATATATATATATATATATATATATATATGTGTGTGTGTGTGTGTGTGTGTGTGTGTGTGTGTGTGTGTAAAAATATATAGAAAATAGGAAAGAACTCGTTAGGTAAATAATCCAAAGTTCTTTAGTATTTTTGTTATTATTTTTAAAAAATAGTGCTCGATACAAAAGTAGAGCATAAATATAATTATTTATTTAAAAATATGATTCCAACGCTACATAAGAGTTCTCATATTTCAAAACAAGAGCCGAAAACTTCAACATAATTATTTGAATTTGTTCCATCTTCAAGCGAATTTTTTTAAATATATATATATATATAATAAAAGGCTTAAACACTAATATTCCATGGTCATAATTTATTCCATTGGAATAAATACGATCCAATTCATCAGACCTACAAATTTGTACGTCTGATAAATCGGATCGTATTCACGATTCCAATGGAATAAATTATGACCATGGAATATTAGTGTTTAAGCCTTTTTATTATATCCTTACTCTGTCCTGAACATTGAGTTCTACCTGGATTCTATCCTCTTGGATTTATTTTTTATACAAATATATATGTATGTGCATGTATGTACGTATATACATTTATATATACTTTAGATATATGACTGCATATGTATGGGTATATCTACCACTAATATTATCTATCTATCTATCTATCTATCTATCTATCTATCTATCTATATATATATATATATATATATATGTTTGACTCGCAAACTCATTCTACACCCTTCTGACAATAGCACAATTAGATCTCATTTAAATATTCATGGAGACCTACCGAACACTATTCGTAACATACTTGTCAACAACACTAGTATAATAGCATCATTTACATGCAAAGTAAGGATACAAATAATGGAAGCCTTATTAATAAAAACAAACACACCAACACTTTATAATATTAACTATGAACATGGACATAATATCTTGACCGTGTTTTGAAACAAAAAAAAAATGAAAACATTTTATAAAACATACATACAACAAACTATTTCTTATTTTAACAGTTAAAATATAATCCTTGAAAATGGCTAAATGTGTAGCCGAAAGTGCTCGGATAAAAAGAACATTCGGACAGTTTTTATATTATTTGTCATCCGAAAAGAAAAAAAAATTAGATCGCATGGTAAATTGTATAAAAAACTAAATAAAAACACCTTGTCTGTCGTTTTCAATGAAATGTGCATGAAAGAAGAATTGCTGCCTAAACAAACAAACACACACACACACACACACACACACACACACATATATATATATATATATATATATATATATATATATAACATATATGATACACTTACACAGCTAAATATATTATTTCTTCCAATACAGAGGGTGTATTTATTTGTGAGATTTATTTCTATTAAATCAATTTTTGGCAGTTTTCTATGCATATTTAGTTATACATCGACGTAGAGTTAATTATGTGAAAAGTATATTCCTCGTTAGTTGGAAATACAATAAATTAAAAGTTTTATGTGTACGAATATTTGTTTCCCTCCACTGTAATTGCATATACTCTGACGTGCAATAAGTAATGCGGTAGATGCCTACTATCACCTATCACCTGCCTACTATCACCTGTTTTGTGGCTCTAATTACACAAGTCGTAGCAAAACCGCTGGAGAATGAAGGCAATAATGTCTCGATACCTGTCCATAGTTCCGTGTCATTTCTGCGTACTGTATCATGCGTATAAATTGACATTTCCGTCACGTCCCATACATGCTAGACTGTCTGTCTATATTTCTGTATTGCAATTATTTACATTATTTACATTGTTCCGACTGCTTTACTCATCTTTGTCGCCATATTCATGACGTTTAGGCTCTTGCATGCTCTGGCCTTCCTCAAGTGCTTAAAATTTCGAACTGAACCTCTTATTATGTTCACCAGGTTAGATTGTTCTAGTTCCACGTGGCTTACCTCTTTCGGGTGTTTTGGTTATCTCCCTTAAACTCAACTTTCCAATTTTTTGTTTTATTCACTGGGCCATGTGTCTAGTACATAAAAGCCTTGGTTTGGTCCAGTGACTTGACTCAAATATTTGTGAGTTCAATATCTAGCTACTGCAGTGGTGAAAAACAGCCCTAGCAATCTAAATAGCGCAAGTTCTAGATTGTGTTGATGTCGAGCAAGCTTAATGTCCACACTAATCGTCGGAATTCTCCAGAACGCCCCTGAAGTAAATTCTGAATACTTTGGTCACGATGACACGTTGATATTGGACGTATCAATCGTTACTTGTGTACAAGGACTCTGTGAATGGATAGAAATTGTCACAAAGCAGTGTAGGCAGTCAAACGGAACCAATCTATATTATGGGAAGACATTCCATATATTTATGAAACTAACATCAACATGCTCAATGATTCTTGACTTGAAATGCGGCTTATTGGACCTCATAACCACTGACTCGCTTCAAGATTCCAATTACGTTTTCTCATCAATTTTCATAAATTAGCGGCAATTTTATCTTTCAGGATTGCCATCAGCCGCCTCATCACAGCCCTTTTGAATTTTGTCCAAGGCGTTTCAAAGGAAAAAGCCAGATGTTGAACGGATCCTATTTTGCGGTGCCGGTGGGTGGGATGGAAACTGGGTGATTTCGAGTTCTCCTACCCCCCAAAATACTTTGTTGTTCATTATCAGATTTTATCAAGCTATTATTCTTACCCTCAAAATACTGAAAATACATTTATGTTAAATAAACATATATATTAAAAGCGACTGAAAATGTACTGCGGTTAAGTTTAATTTTTTATTTAATTGTCCTCGTGTTTTTTTTTCTAGACATAAATTATGTAGAAATATTCAAGCTCTTTCGGCTTTACATTTAGCCATTATTAAGTATTTTATTTTTACTTTTAACTGAATGTATGTATAGTTTTGTAGGTGTATCTAGAGTTATAGGAATTTTCCAAACACGGTCAGCACATTGTGGCCATGTTGACAGTTTATATTAGTGAATATTGCCTTTTTCTTTTTTTCTTTTCCCTGTTAGTCGTTTTTGATGGAACATGTATGAAAGGGAGACTGCTGCAAAAATACACAATTTTATATATTTAGGAGGCACGGTGGAGAAAGGGATAGCGGCTTGGATTGAGGAATCGGAGAGTCGAGTTCGAATTCCAGTCGAATCCATTACATTCACTTACGTGCTAATAACCTTGGGAAAGGTGTGAATCATCTTCTTCTCCCTCCGGCTATGGGTAAATAGCAGAACAGACTGGGTTCTATAGCCTTGGATGGCAACTGGTCTAGAAGGACAACTGAATTCAAAACCTCCGGAGCGTCGTTTGGGGACCTTGCGGCATATAGTGCAGCGGGTGTCTGTATTCGTCCCTTCAAAAGTGTGGTTGGTTCTGCACGAAACCTTCACCATTATAATCATATCTCATGTGCTGTTGTCGGGCTGTTGATGTCATGGGAGCTGATCTGCTTGACCCTCATACGTCGAATTCGACGGAGAGAGAGTTGAGTATACACACACGCACACACACACACACACACACACACACACACACACACACATATATATATATATATATATATATATATATATATATGGGGGGTGCGTGTGTGTGTATTTAATCAGTGTCATCCGAATCGGAAACAAAGCAGTACAGCCACTAACACACAAATGGTTACAGGCTGTGGAAGAATTAGGAACAGATACATTAGTAATGAGCAGAAAAAGAAAAGAACATTCAGGAGGACTGTAGATAGCGATTAGCATTGCATTTAAATTCTTGCAGATTAATATTGGCTAGGAAGCATGGAGCTGAAAGGGAGTTCTACAAGTGAGTGTTGCGAGAAAGGACACTGTTAGCGTAGAAGCTACGGCTACATTTCGTCAATTTAACTGTAAACTGAGATCTCGACGCCAGTCTAGTATTATGAACAAATTTGTAGAGACTAGGTACCATAGCAAAGAGCTCACCCGAATAAATTACCATGAAAGTATTTAAGGCACAAAGAGGCGGTGGTGGGTAAGTGACTGAAGTCTAGCCGCCAGATCAGGGCCAATAATATTGCTGATTCTTCTTTGGATCTTATCAATGAGCTCCAGGTAAATTGCAGGGCGTCCGAACCATATTTGACATCATTATTCTAAGCATGGATAAATGGTAGACCTAATAGGTTTGCAAGATGGATTGAAGAGAGAAGAATTGTCTCTCATGACACAGAGAATCGACTTTCTTAGCAGCTGACCTGGCAATGGATTCAATATAGCCTTTCCATTTTATGTCACCTGAGAACGTTAGCCCGAGAATTCGCAATAAGTCACTTTCCTGGATGATATCAACCATGCTGATGGAAGCAGAGATGGGTCTCTCCGATGATTAATAAAGAGAAATTTAGTTTTGGAGGCCTTAAAATAGACAAGCGATCTTTTGCCCCAGTTAAAGATGGTCTTGATGTCATTTTGTACATCAAACTGATCAGCCTTAGTATCAAGGCAAGTAAATGCAAGGGTCGGTAGCATCCAGTTGAAAACTTAATGTAACAATTGGAGAATTTTTGCTCTTACACCCAGTATGTTGCAGATGGGTTCGGTAGGTTTCCGTGTCTGTTTACATGG